>CM053987.1:22207872-22255413 GCA_028641955.1 Protonibea diacanthus
TTCAACTTACTTTGTTTTCCTCCTCTGCCTTTGTAGGAGACGTAGCAGCTGCAGCCCCAGCAGCAGTAGAAGCAGCAGCGCCATCATCTTCCGGCTCCTGTACAGCTAGGCAGATGAAGTGTTTCCTCATCTCCCTAGCGTACTGCAAGTTTTTATGCAGTGCATAAAACCTCTCCTGTGTGTCAGTGCTGTGGCACATGAAATTAGAAAGGTCCTTGCGGACCTCTTGAGTGTTCCTCTCGACGTTCTACATGAAAGATAATGAGGCTTGCATCAGTATAAAAACACACACATTGAATTGATGTGTTTTGTGTTTTTGATACTGGAAAACACACTGGACACAGCTATTCTGACATCCATCATTGTTGGGGCTCCCTTGAGCCCCATCTCCATCCAAGCTTTTCTGAAGTAGTGGACAATATATTTCGCTTCACCGCACCCCAGGGATGAAAAAAAATACGGATTTGTTGGGACAGCCCTGGACCGGAGGCGGAGCCAGGTCCGACACCACTCGTACTCCTCCGCCTCCAGGTACGCTTGGGCTGTCCCAAATTTTCTAACCGTTTTGTGTTCCAAAACCTGCAGAAGACAAGTATGACAGAAAGCAGAAAGGTCAGTCAGTGGTATACAGCTGTGAAGACAACTTTTAACCGACGTCAAAGATATCAATAAAAGATCCCCAAAATAAAGAGATCAATTTGTTATTAATCTTTAATGGAGAAAAAGACCCAAAGAGATTATAATGATACTCACGTTGATCAGGTAACCCGCACTCGGATCCCCGATGGCCTCCCTGACCTCCTTCACCTTCATCCTTGTCAGCACGCCAGTCCGATGGCCATATATGGATGACAAGTACGCTGCCAGGTACCCGAAAAAACGGTATCTCGTCTTTGGGTCCTTGGGAGGCGCCTTCTCAATGTCCTCTGAAATGAGAGTTAAAGAGAGAAGAGAACAACAAGATTTGAAGCTTTTATGGCACTGCAAAAAAAAAAAAAAAGGCGCGTGAGAGAGGGAAAGGCATTACGGACTCACCTAGGAGTGAAGGGATCTTGGCGCGGGCCAAGGACTGGCACCTGGCCAGGTCCTCTTTGGGGTTTAGTTTCAGTCCCTTTTTCTGCTTTATCAACGACTGGTGTCCAAGGACCGTCCCGCCTAGGTCCTTGTGTAGTTTTCTTAGCTCCCGGATTACCACTTTACACTGACCATTTGTAATTCGGGAGTGTTTGGGGGGGGGTAGCCCTAAAATATTCCATAAAGGAGATGGCCTGACCCACATACAGTATAACTGTTGTCGGGGCCAGGCCAGCTCTCCTCAGGATTGCAGGGTAGCTGTAGAAAGAACACATTAAGAGAGACACAAGGCCAAGCAGAATAAGTTAATGATGATTATAATAATAATAATAATAATAATAATAATGAATACGTTTTGGGAGACTTGGGATAGGGAGACTTTTTTGGGGGACTTGGGATAGGGAGACTTTTTTGGGAGGCTTTGCATAGGGAGGCTTTTTTGGGAGACTTTGTCAGAAAAGTGCCCTGGGACTCTGGGAATAAATGAAACACTGTACAGTACATAGACAGGAGGCAGTAAGGTTACTTCTTTTAAAGTTCAGCACTTACGACTTAAGGAGCGGGACGTTGAAGAGAAACTCCCATGTCCAGTACACTATGAATGTAGAGCCAAGTGTCAGAAATTTAACAAAAATTTTGGCCCGGCTGGCCTTGGACACTGCATTTTCTTTCATTTTGTTTGTCCCCTCAGGACAGATGGTGAACTCGCTGTATTCCTGCATGTATGAGTCTGTAAAGATAGATAATGAATGTAGCGTGAACACACTCCACCACACACCATCACAAATACACTTTGATCTTTCTTACCCAATGACGTCCCAAGGACAATGTCCTTTAGTTTCAATCCCCTACTTCTTCCCTCGAAGTAGGGGGCAATAGCCTTGAACAATTTGTATAATTTTTTGGGCAAGGGCTGTCTTTCCTAGAAGAAGAAAACAAAGCGTCGTTAACACCAATGCTACATGACCACATAGCCTCATCGGTCCTACACTTGGTCAAGATTTATAAAATTATTAATGAACTGATCCATCTCACTCACCTCCTCCAATTCCTCTGTAGGAGTGGCAGGGTCACGGGAAGAAGATAGATGTTTTGTTTTAGCCAATTTTTTTCGGGGGGCCTCCGGGTCAGCACTGGAGGTCTCCTGGGTGAAGAGAAAACAACAATAATGACACATGATTGAGTGACATACTTTGGCCATACTTTGATTACGGCGCTGTATCGCACTAATCGGTTATCTTCTCACAAAGTCAGCTTCCTCTTGGTACTCTTTGTACTCTGACCCTGCTGTTGTGGCTGCGGCTCCTGCTGCTGGGACTGCTGCTGCGGCTGCTGTTCCTGGGGCTCATCTTCCTCCTCTTTGTCTTCTGGGGAGGAAGATGGCTGGGGCTGGAGCTGGAGCTGCGGCTGCTGTTGGGGCTGCAGCTCCTGGGGCTGCTGGGGCTCATCTTCTGCGGCTGCTGCAACTTGTGCCTGGGCCTCTGCTTCTGGGGCTGGGGCTGCTGCCTGGGCCTCTGCTTCTTCTGGGGCTGCTGGGACTCATCTTCCTCCTCGGAAGACGAAGAGGAGGAAGATGGTTGGCGCTGGCGCTGAGCCCGCAACTTTCTCTGCAGAGAGAAAAACAAACAGCAAGAGAAAACAGGGATGCAAATTAATGGCAATGTAATAATTTAGATGTTCAGAGAAAGTGATTATGGATACATTGTATATTTGCTATTTATTTTTCATTCAATTACCTTACAGCGAGCAAGCTAATTTTGCATGCGGGCTACCTGGCCTGTCAAATCTTGCACCTTCCATGTGAGCCTCCTGCACTGGGGATTTTGGCAGCCTTGGGGCTGGGATATGGAGGAGCCCTCCTCTGAGTCGTCTAAGTCCAGGGTGCTGACCATAGCTGGCTGAGGGTTGCTGGCCCTCAGTCTTGCCAGCTTGTCGCTTCATTTTGGCCCGCTCCTCTGCAATGCGGGCCATTGTAAGGTCCTTATGGACCTTCAGATGTTTGTCCACGTTAAGGATGTGTGGCGCACACCCGGGAATGGGGCAGGGTCCTGGGGGAATGATAGTTCGGCCCGTTGCTAAGTTATTTAAAATGGCTCTTTCCTGAGCATTTCGGATGGCGTGCGTCTCCCTTAAATGTTTAGCAACGAGTTGCAGGGTCTTGCCACATATGGGGCATGTTCCATTTGCTTTAGGCTTTGTCATCTTTGAAATTAAAGAAAGAAAAAATAGGTTAACTGACCAGGAAACTCTCTCTGTCAGCAACTCAACTCAACTTCTTTATAGAGTACGTTAAAACACTAAATCAAAACACTGAAAAAATTAACACACACTTAATTCACGGCAATTTGTGCAACAATCAATATCAATATCAATCATCAATACAACATATTCAGTAAATACTGCATATTAAACTCACCTCACACACCGAAGCAAGATGCTACTATGCCCGTAATGACGGTAAACAGTGCGCACTACGACACTCACGTAACACGATCTAATTAACGTCAGTTTTGGCAACTGTCAAAGTCACCGACACAAAGCTCAGTCTCACACAACATTAAAAAAGTTATTAATTACAACATATTCAGTAAATACTGCATATTAAACTCATGTTTTCAGTCTCACACACCGGAGCAAGATGCTACTACGCCCATAATGACGGCAAATAGTGCACACTACGACACGTAGTAAATAAGTCTCCCAACGAGGCCTAGTAGTTCAGGCTTTTAAACACCTTTTTGCGAAAAAACTCATCAACGCTTTGAGGCAGGAGGCTGAAATTTGATTATGTCGTACGCCATGGACCCTTCTGCTAGGATTTTTTGTCCCGTCGCAATCCCATCACCGTAGAGCTAGTTAGCTTTCTAGAAGGCCTACAGACTTGGGACTTGGTGAGCCTCATCTAGGCCTCATGTAAGAACAGCACAGTGAGTTTCGTGTGGTTCGGTGCTTTTTTGTGGCGGCAGCGAGCATGCAGATTCGTGTAACGGCGCCCATTCTCAGCCCCGCCCATCGGAAAGTACTGGGCCGACGGGGACCAAACTGATGTCTATCCGCTCGTCTCGGGCCTTCGAACAACACGCTAAAATTTCAGACCCGTGCGACTTTTAGAAAAGCATGTCCTCCAAATCACCCACCCAGGTCAGAGGGTGTAAGACTGCATGAGCCTGACAGGCCCTGATTATTGGGAATTGAGACGGGGGAAGAAAAATTCTACTGGACTTGTGGGCTTTTTTTCTTCAGATTATTGTTCGGGGCCTCCGGGGGATCCACTGTTCCGAATCTGGGGCCTCTGGGGTCAAAGGTCGCCGCGCGGCGGCCAACAAGACGTTTTTTTAGTAAGTCTCCCAAATCGAACAGACACCTTTTTCGGTCACTATCTCCTGATAACTCATCAATGCTTTGAGGTAGGGGTCTGAAATTTGAGTATGCATATCGGAACACGGGCCGCAATTGCCGTGCAGAGTTTCGGACCTGCGTGCCCTTCGGAAGGGTCAGAGGTCAGCCGCTCTGTACTTAACGAGGCCTACTAGTTTAGGCTTTAACACCTGTTTTTGGGATGAACTCAACGCTTCGAGGTAGGGGTCTGAAATTTAAACTCGCACATTGGGACTCGGGCTTTAATCACGGTCCCGAGTTTGAGGCCGATGCAACCTTTCTAAAGGTCAAAGGCCGGTCGATTGATCGCTTATCGCGTTTTGAGGCACACAGGGCACTTTGTGGAAGGGATTCTACTAGTGGATCTCTCAGCTTTGCCTCTCTCTCTGTGTGCCAGCAGGGGATGGGCGGGCAACCCACATGTAGGGGGCACTTCTTTGGGAGACTTCTTTGGGAGACTTCTTTGGAAGACTACTTTGGGAGACTTCTTTGGAAGACTACTTTGGGAGACTTCTTTGGGAGACTTTGTCAGAAAAGCGCCACAGTCGTTGGCCAAGTCCAGTAGACCACTCCCCCTTCGCTAAAGGTGGCTTTTTTGGAATAACTCGACAAAGCTTTGAGGTAGGGGACTGAAATTGGAGTATGCACATTGGGACGGGGACTGCAATCGCGGTGCTGAGTTTCAGGCATGTGTGACCTTTGTAAGGGACGAAAGTCAGATAATCAACCCCTCATCTCATCAGGCGGCGCCTCGGGTGCCATGCGATGACAATGAGCCGGTCGGGGGGGCGCTCAAGTGAACTTTGGGCATTTTGGTTGAAATAGTGCCCCACACCAACTTTGGGGCACTGGGGGGCGGGGCTAACACCTAACCCCTGAACTTTTCCCACTTGGGTCAAATTGAGGAACCATATTCACTTTGGGAGACTGGGGGTTGGGGGGCACATGGAAGGCAGGAGTCACTCTGTGAACTTTTCCCACTTGGGTCAAATTGAGGAACCAGAGTCACTTTGGGAGACCTAGGGGGCGTGCCCGGGGGCGGTCCATCTTCCAATTGTGACAGAGGGTCCCCTTAGTGTCCAAACAGCAGCGGTACAAGAGAAAATCCCAAAAAGGCTTAAGTGACCCGCTTTTGAAGTCCAAAAGTCACTTAAGACTTTTTGGGGAAAAGTCTCCCAAATATGGTCACCCCTGAACGACTGGGGTCACCTTTCGCACAAAGTAAACGAAAAAGTACAATTTTTGCTCCCGATTCTGAAGCATTCCCTCAGATAGGGAAACTTGCGGGCGATGATTTTCGGGTCACCTACGCCCCATTTCGCCCACAGGGTGTCCCCAGTGGGGTCCTGGGGCGGAATGGGCGCACCTTTTTGGGTCACTGTTTCGGGGGTGACTTGGGCGCACCTGTTTGGGTGACTTTTAGAAAGGGCGCCCCCCCCCCGGCGCCAGGTGGTACTCCACCTTCACTTAAGGGGCGCTTTTTTGGGTCACTTTCAAAACGGGCGCACTTTTTTAGGTCACTCTGTCCCAACGGCGCCCTCCGTGGCCGGGGAGTGCTCCGTCTTCACTCAACGGGTGCCTTTTGGGTATACTCTGTTTCATAGGGGTGCCTTTTGGGTCACTTTTTTGGGTTACTTTTTCAGAACAGTGTTAGGTGTAACGGGTGCCTCTGGCAGACTGGCTGGGTGTACCAGGGGCACGAGGCATTTTCTCAGAACAGTGTTAAGGGCTAGGCATGTGGCCATGCTGCCTCATCCGTTTGTGCCCCTGGGAGACTGGCTGGGTGTACCAGGAGTACAAGGTCGCTTTGTCAAAACAGTGTTAGGTGTAACAGGGCTAGGCACGTGGCCACTCTGACCTTTACTGACCTCTAGTGGTTGAAGTTAGTCAGTGAAGCTCAGCAGGACTTTTTGCACTGTGACTCCTCAGCAGTGTCAGAGTGCCTCATCTGTGTGTGCCCCTGGGAGACTGGCTGGGTGTACTCTGACCTTTGCTGACCTCTAGTGGTTGAAGTTGTCAGTGAAGCTCAGCAGGACTTTGACACTGCTGAGTAGTCACAGTGCAAAGAGTGCCTCATCTGTGTGTGCCCCTGGGAGACTGGCTGGGTGTACCAGGGGCACGAGGCATAGGGGGGGCGAGGTTGTAATGGGTCACTCTTTGGGAGCTGAAAAAGTGACCCATTACGACCTCGCCCTTTTCTGTCACTTTTTGGGAGGCAAGGTCATAATGGGTCAGTTTTTCCGATCCTAAAAATTGACCCATTATGAGTTCGTCTTTTTGGGTCACTTTTTCAGGTCCCAAAAAGTGACCCATTGTGACCCATTGCCCTATCAGGGGCACAAGGCCCGGCACGGTGTACCAGGGGCACGAGGCCTTTTGTCAGAACAGCGTTTGGGGCTAGGCACTCTGCCTCTGTTTGTGCCCCTGGGAGACTGGCTGGGTGTACCAGGGGCACGAGGCATAGGCTAAGGCCCAGCCGCGGCCCCCTCTGAGCATCACATGTACCGCCCGCAGCGCATGTGGCGCAGGCCGTAGCAGCTTTGCACAGCCCAATCCTGTGCACGAGGCGTTTTGTAAGAACAGTGTTAGGGACTAGGCATGTGGCCCAGCGCGGTGTACCAGGGGCACGAGGCATAGGGTTGCCTTTTGGGTCACTTCTTGGGAGCCTAAAAAGGGCGAGGTCGTAATGGGTCGCTTCGTCATTTCTAACAACAGTGCAAAACCAAATAGCAGCTTTAAGCCGAACAGACAATTTTACTAAAAAAACTATCAACTACTAAAATATATGCTGAAACATACAGCTTCAAACAAACTGAAGTTGCCAATTCCAACTCAAAACAGGACCAGCCAGTGTTCTTTAAACAGGAGTGGAGCTATGGAAACAACAACAAAACGAAACAAAACCAGACCTTTCTTCCTTTGTCTGTGGTTAAATTTCTCCCTCTCAAAACACACAAACACAACATAAGTCAAGATTACCTATTAATTGCTCCTCTTTAAAATTCAAGTTTTCTCTTGATTTTAACTATTTCATTGTAGACAAAATACTTAATATCCTTCCATGTTCGAGTGTGCAGGACTGGAGATTCCTTGCCAATACACAGTAGACAGTCTTTCCTTCAGCGCAGTGAATTTGGCCATCCCTCGCTGGACTGCACTCTTCTCTTGGTCAGTCCAGGGTCTCTTAACTTGGATTTTTGCATCTATAAAATCAGAAAATAAAAGTTCCATATAAATGGACAATAACAAATGCTAACAGACAAGACAGATTGTTATTCAAAGAATATTCAATTCAGAGCATCCTGTCACAAGCATGGCTGACACACCCTGGATGTGTCCTAACACCACTGCATCAGCTGTGGAGACTTCCAACCTCCCCTGATGATTCCTTTGCACTAGTGCTACACCAAAAGTATCAACTCTAGCCAGGAAATGGTCTGATGACATCCATCAAATCAGCTAATCCACCAAGATATCAAACATGACTGCACCAAGGCTCTCTCCTTCTCACTTGAACTCTCACTGTGAAACAGGTATGATCTGCTGACTGAACAAAAGGTGTAATAATACAGTTACAATTAGTTATCTGATAATTAAAAAGACCTGACAAAATGGATACTGTTAAGAGCACCCTCCGTGCTCTTGTTTAAATCACCTGGACTCACCTGAATCCTCATCATGTTTTTGTTTAGGTGAGGTCTTTTTTCGCCTCTTGATAGGGGGTGGAGTGTTCATCATGGGCAGCTCCTCTCCATCTGACAAGAAAATATCAATTAAGTGAAACAGTAGGATTGCAGCAATTTTCTGTGGACTGTTTGTATGTAATGACTTTGACCTACCACCAAGATAGTCACTATTTCATGAGAAAATCTTAGAGCTACTTTCCCTTGCCATCACTGGATGTGTCAGATGAATTCTGAAAAGGACTGCTGTCTAGTCCAAGACGTTTTCTTTTCAATATTTTCTGAATCCTTGCAGGTAGTACATGTAAGTAAGTATGTAAGTACACAAGATTTCAGTGACTGTCACTGCAGTAATGAAGTCAGACTTCATTAATCACTTTTTGTTATAAATAATAATAATAACAGTTAACTATCCTGTTGACAGAAAACTGGCACCCATTCTAGTAAATCATTAAGTCAATGTTAATACATCTTATGGATCAAACTTCACAAATGTGAAGTGTGATTTTGTTTTTCTGCATGGTCAACTTATACTCCTTTTCCTGATTATAAATTAAATATTTTCAATAAAGGACTTGTAACAGCATTTTTTATAGCATGTTATTAATACTTTTACTTGCCACTGATGTTCAGTAACTCCTGCAACTACCACAAACATTAAGAAAAAAAAAACACTGTAAAACACAACAAACATCCTACCAATCAGGTAGCAACACTTATGACATTAACCTGTACCACAACACATAGTGCTTCTAATGCAGCCATCCAGTCCTAGTGACTTCTGCCTTGTCAGCAAGTGGCTGGCAGCTGTACAGTCTTCAGAAAATTTACCTGTTTTCCCTCTTTCAACTGCAGTTTTCTTTCTCTTCTTGGCAGAAGATTTTGTGGCAGTGATACTTTGTTCCTCTTCTTCTGAAAAATTACATTAATACAGTTAAAGTGTTCATCTCCTTTCCATCTGACAAGAAAACATCAATGCAGTCAAACAGTAGGCTCTCATTCAGATCATATTATTGTTCATTTTAGTTCACCTCTTAAGATTTTGTGAATACTTCTGTCATTTTTATTGTCACACACAGCAGATGTGCCAGGTGGCCTATGGAATGTGGGACCACAGTACTACAGTAGATGCAATGCAAATGCAATTCATTACTGACTATAATGGCAAAGCAGAGGGAACAATTGTCAGCCTGTATTGCTGCTTATTCTATTAACTCTTTTATAAAAATATTTAATTATCTTTTCTTAAATACAATGTTATATTTATGACCTCATTGCATGTTTTTAACTGGTTGCTGCCTGAATTTTTACATTTGTAATACATTATTTTAAATTAAAAACAAGTGTCCCAGATTAGACAATCCATACATCGGGAATAAGATGATATAAGGAAGATTAATATATGTGCCATTTTCCCCTTGAGTACAATATTTGAAAATTGTCTTATGATTTAATAAGAGAATATTTTGGGGGTTTCCTTTCCATCAATTACTTTTCACTTAAGACACAACTGGTAAACCTTGCAAAACATGCATGTGTTATTTAAAAGAAAACTTTGATCTGATATTAAGTATGATAAAAATGTTTCTTTTGACAAAACTAGACCTTTTTTAATATTTAAAGAAAACATTTTAATCCATGTTATTGCACATGAATGATTGAATCGACAGTACAAGTCACAGTACCTGTCACAGTTTTGATATAATGATAATTAAATGAAATTGAAATTTTGCTGATAACATTCTATTATTAAACCCTCATAACACCTGCAATTGAAAATATTCTCATTTTTAAACCAACTAGCAGATACAACTGCTGGACATGTTTGTCCCGTTTCTTAAAAATCAGTGCAATGTAGCTGTTACCCAGGCCAGAATGTCAGTTATCTGAAGCTTTTCACACTTTTTCAATGTGAATGACTGAACACCTGTTAACAGTGCAATTTTCTCAATGTCTAGACTTACCCCTCTCATCATCACTCCAATCAACAGGGAGCCTTTCGGGGGTCTGTTGTTGAATCTCTTCTTCATCTATTAAAAAATATTTTTTGGTAAAGTGAAAGCACTAATATCTCCATGAATAGCATCTAAGAAAGATGACACTTGCACAGTGAAACAGTACTGAACTCAGACTGAGAACATTTCTTGTGGTAATGGACTTACCCAAATCACTTTCACTCCTAGCATTATCATCATGCCTTCTTCTTGTAGCAGTCTTCTTTGGTCTCTCAACAGGTGAGCTTGTGGTGGACGTGCTGCAGATCCCCATCTAATAAGAGCATAAGTTGTACTGAAAAGTCTGTAAGCACCACTCACACTCATTGTTTAGGAAGGTTACCTTTTGTTGCTCATTAAACATTAGAAAATACTTTGGAATGCTTCAAAAAATGCCAATAAATACAAAAAAATAAATAATCAAGGTAACCTCTTACATAATTTGTTTTAGTGTCTAAGAAATTTTACAGTGGCATATTAAAAACTGCAAGTTGAGCTTTTGGCCTACTATGCATTTCTGAGAATAAAAATTTAAAAACTTTTCATTTTTAAGTGTGAGCTTAACTGCACTAATATGGAATTTATTTTGGAAATATTATCACACATATTACTTACCATCAGTAACTTTGTCAGTGGTCAGTGGTCTGTCTGCATCTGATGCCTGTCCCTCTTCGCCTCTTCTCAAGCCTGTGGTTGGGAGGCGGTCGTGTCTTTCATCTATGAAAATGTTCACAGGGGAAATTAGGAGGCGTTTGACACTGCATTAAAAGTCAGAATTAACAGGTTGATAGATGCTTCCATACACCACTTTGTTTATCCCTGATAGATTTTCTTGGAAAAATGCAGTGTGGTTTGTTTTAATTACTAAATATACTCAAATGCCAAAAATGACTTGAAAAATAGTAAGTAAAACTTATATCAACATACCAAAGACTACAGAGTCCAGTGTCTTCAGGCTCTTCCCATTTAGAGATTTTGCTCCTTGCTCCATTGCGAACAGAAGTTTTCCAATCTTGGCCACCTGAAAGGTTTTGTCCGTTTGGCGATAATATTCACAGTGGACTCGTATGTCATGTCCCATAAAACGAGCTACTTGTTCCAGTTCTTGTTGATCAAGGTTGAGAAGCTGGCATAAAGTAGCAACATGCTTTCTGAGTTTTGTCGACCTCAGGAGTTCTGGGTTGCTTGCCTTGCTCTCTACAGCATATTTCCTGAGACAATCACACCCACGGATGTTTGTTGTTGTCCCGATCCGAGCAAACAGATATGGGTTGTCATCAAGTATTCCAACATCACTCCGTTTTTTGATCAGGAAATCAAGAGAGGCTCTTGTGCGCTCAAGTAGCAGAATGGGAACTTTTCGACCTCTCTTCCCACGTGTCACAATTCGTGTCAGCCTGTGGCTCATTTGTTTTTCCATGGGTGATAAAGTATCATAAATGTCTTTATTCACCGGGCCTGTATCTGCTTTTAGATAAGTCTCTAAGGTTAGCCGTGAAGCTTCGCCTTCCCACTTCTTATTGAAGACAATTATTTGTGCAAGAAGGCTCTCACATAGCCTTTTGTATGCAGTGGTGCTCACAGACTTCTTCAACTCTGCCTTAGACTCATCCTCAATCTTCCTCAAATAGTTCTGCAGAGTAATAACATCCTCAGTCAAAGGCACACAGTCTTCTTTATTCCATCGGCGTTGTTCCATTGTACTGTAAGCATTTGTTGACACATAACTGGACCAAGAGCTTTTCAACAACTCCTTAAACTTCTTGGCTTTTTTTTCACCTAAAACATCTGACGTCATCAAACAATGTCCAATCCAGGCTTCTGTTGCCCCTTTGAGAGAAAAGCCAATTTTAACTGCAGTGGATGGCTTTGCATATTCAGTGGTGCTTGAGCTGTAATTTGACACTCTTCTAGCTGCTTTTATTGTCAAATCAAATTTTGTTGGATCACACAGATCTTTCAGACTTTTGACACTCTTGTCAATTTCCTTTGCAGCCAACACAAACCGCCCCAGCTCTCTCATCTTTTGGGCAATGTATCTATGTTGAGATTGTTCACGGCCCTTTCTTGCAAATAATGTATCTCCATATTTGCATATCATCGTGTCACTTCTGATCTGAGAGGTTACCTTATCTTGCAACATGGAATGAATGAGATTTTGAATTCCATCTGAGGACTTGCTGATTGGAAGGAGTTGTGACGAAGCTTTTTGGATTCTTCCTCCTTTGCCTTTCTTTGTGTCCACTTCTTTTCTAGCTCTACATGCTCTCGTGTGTTGCCAGAGTTTAGTCCTCTTGAACATGGCGTAACAGTGTTGGCAGGGTAGATAGTCATTCACACATGTTTTCACAGAGGGCCGTTTCCAAGTCACAATCTCCCCATTTCCTTCTTCCAAGACCTTAAGATTATGTTGCCAGTTGCCCTTATTTTGAAGGGTTTCCAGCAGCACCTTCCTTTCTTTAGAACCAACTGGAAAACTAAAGGCGTGGGCAACATCAGCTTCATCCTCGTGTTTTCTTTGTAAATGTCTTGAAATCTTCAGATTTGACTTTCCACAATATACACAGTATTGGGCTTTGGCACGAGTCCTTTTACCATTCTTTTGGCTTGTGTTAATGGTAACTTTTTGTGTCTCGTCACCACCTTGCTGCTTCTTTCCACCTTTCTTCTTTTCAGGTGGATGTGGTGACGTATCTTTGGTCCTTAGGTCCATAGCTTCTAGTTCCTCGTATTCACTAGATGATTGGCGACAGTGATCTTTCTCTGGGATTCTGTGCCTGGATGAGTTCTTCTCCTTCTCTGAAAGTGCCTCAGTGTCACTGCTTGATGGTGTTGATGAGGGCTGGTATTCTTCACCAGGGCCACTGTTGCTGGATAAGTCTTTATCTTCATCATGTGCATCTGATGAGGATGAGTGTTTTTTGTCAGATCCATAGTGGAAGGATAACAACTTTTCAGATGACTCTGAAGTTCCAGCTTTCAGAGGGGGACTCTCATGATCTGAGGTTGATGAGTCCGGTGCAGCAAACACAGACTGACAACACTCTTCTTCTACAAGGAGCCCATCATGGTTATGTGTTGAGGTAGGCTGGTCATTGATAGATCCAATGATGGTACTTGAGTCCATCTCAAAAGGCAAATCCATCTTGGAGAACAGATGGACAGAAAAAGAAGGGGAAAAACAACAGTTATTCACTCACAGAAATTAATATAAATGACCCACAGGCCTGCTGAAATATTGCCTTTAAATCAGCAAAAACTAACACACAATTTTACATTATTATGTGGCAATACTGTTCTGTCATTTTTGTGAGATCATCATGTTAACTAGAAAATTCCCGCGGAAATTTTGAAAGTGCCGAGTGGGCTAGCGCTAATGCGCTAGCCACTAATTCTAGCATTAGCTGCAAATGTTAGCAATTAGCATGACTTTACTACCATGAGCAGCTAGTGCTAACATGCTAGCTGCTCATGGTAGTAAAGCATTAGTTGCTAATGTTAACAATTATCATGTCTTTACTACAATGAGCAGCTAGCGCTAACACGCTCATGTGTAGAAGGTTTGTAGAAGGTCATTGTAGTAGTAATGTCCTAAATGAGCAATGCTGTCTCGGTTATTTTAGACAGACAAGTTCAAATTAAGTGCCAATAACTGCTGAAATGGCCGCCTAATGTTAGCAATTAGCATGTCTTTAATTTTTAGCAGCTAGAAATTAGTGGCTAGCACTGACGCGCTAGCAATTAGCATGTCTTTAATTTTTAGCGGCTAGAAATTAGTGGCTAGCGCTGACACGCTAGCTGCTCTGCTGTCTCTGTCTGTCATTTTACACAGACAAGTTCAAATTAAGTGTCAATAACTGCTAAAATGGCCGCCGCCGCACAGTTACTGCACCTGTTTGAATGTCAGTTGGAAGACAGAGAGAGAGAGAGAAAATGCTGAGACCACGCCTCGAACAGGAAGGATTTCTGGCCAAACCGTATTTCTAATCATTGTACCGGCTTAATTTTGGGCATCTTGAGCTCTTCCTGAACGTCTAGATAATTATTGTTACATTATCAACACCTCATAAGTACTCAGCCCAGTGTGTGTCATAGTGTGAAGGCAGCCACTGCCTGTCACTCATGCAAGTATGTTAGCAACTCTGCAACCAGGATAGGACAGAACTGGATGATCACAGTATGGGAGTGATTTAATAATCTCTTCTGATGTGAACATAGACCAGGAGATCAATTAAATCAGCCTACTGTGTTACTGACTAGCTGCAGTATTTTATTTTACTGTAACCACAATACTGTCATTAAATTAAACAAAATGATCAAGAAGGTTACCTTTTCTTCATTAAACATTAGAAAATACTCTGGAGACTTCTCCATGCTTCAAAAAAAATACCAAATTATGAGTACCAATAAATACAAAATTTAAAAAAAAAGTCAAGATAACCTCTTACATAATTTGTTTTAGTGTCTAAGAAATTTTACAGTGGCAAATTAAAAACTGCAAGTTGAGCTTTTGGCCTACCATGTATTTCTGAGAACAGAAATTTACAAAAACTTTTCATTTTTAAGTGTGAGCTTAAATGCACTAATATGGAATTTCTTATGTAAAAATTATCACACATATTACTTACCATCAGTAACTTCCAGTGGTCTGTCTGCACCTGATGCCTGTCCCTCTTCGCCTCTTCTCAAGCCTGTGGTTGGGGGGAGGTCGTGTCTTTCATCTATGAAAATGTTCACAGGGGAAATTAGGAGGCTTTTGACACTGCATTAAAAGTCAGAATTAACAGGTTGATAGATGCTTCCATACACCACTTTGTTGGCTGCTTATAGGACTTCATAGTATAATAGTTTATGATCGTATTTAAATATTTTCTGTTATTTACACATGGTATGGAGTAGATGGCAGGTCTAGGTATTAGTGAAAATATAATACAGTTGTAAGTAAAATACATTTGCATCAGATTGGTTCATTTTCTTCATTACTACATTGGTGGACCAATGGTTATAATGATAGGAATCTATGATTTAAGCAATGTAGAATGAAAATGGAATCAAATGTTGAGTGCAGAGCAGCATGGAATTTTCTGAATTCTTTAATTGCTCTGTTATCCCCACAAATCTAAAAGTTTTTCACAGTGCACCAGGAGAGCATTTTTTCTGTTACCACAGTTTATGCAGGCATCACTAAATTAAATGTAAGACTTTTAATTTCATTTTAAGACCAAAACACATTTGTGAGAGAACAAAAAGCAAGGAATCCTGGAGTAATGTTGTACAGCACATCCTCAACCTCAGAAAGGCAAAGTGATCTGTTGTTTATGTTTACATCTCACTTCATACACACCTGTTATCATGTGTAGTGCTCCCCTGATCTCTTAACTGTTGTACAAATGTCCAAAAAACACATACATTGAAATAATATGTAATGAATAATATCTGCATTCTTAAGAAACCCAAAATATAATGTCCTTTTAGTGGGGTGGAAAATGTCCTGTGTGCTGCCAGCACTTTCTGCCATGCTTTCAGTCTTGATGCCTACATTACAAGCTACACATTCAGGCAAGGCCTTCATCACGAGTCACTCGTGAGGCTTGGATGAGGCTGTTATTACAAATCACAATAATCCACCACGATAATAACATTAATTTAAACATAAACAGGAATTTTATCGCGCAAAATTTCACTGAGATTTATTGTAGTACAAGTAACCATTACATCCTTAGTTCAATAACTGACTCATAATCGTCCATATAATCTTTTTTTTTCTCCACCCCTATACTGAACCCTCAGGAATACATGCAATTTGGATTTAAAACTTTCTAATCACATTTACATTGTCTCTGAATGCCTGTGTTTCTGCCCGTCCATAACAGTTAGCAAAGCATAAATCTAAAATAAATAATAAAATGAAAACAGCACCAGCAAAGTGAAATATAGCATGTAGCATTTATCATTAATTAATGCAAGTGAAAATAAAATAACATTTCTTACCTGTGCAATGGCTCGCCTCACATTTCTTGGGGTCGACGAAGTTGTTTAAATCCATCCATGAGTTTGTATCGAGTGAACATGTAGCGAAACTCTCTGCCAGCGAACTCTTCACCTTGCGCAGGGAGCGCTCTGATTGGCTGCTGTTGATGGGTCGTTAATTAGCGGAGGCCCCCCAGCCTGCTTCTGCTTCTGCAGCACCTCTCAAAAACTCTGTTAACCCTTTCAGTATTCTGCCTTTCTGAAAAACTTTGACCCTAAACCATTAATATATTTTCACACAGTTCAAACAACTAGATAAAGTCAACTGAATTAAAACAGAGTGCATCCTCAAAAAACCCTCATACACATTTTGTCTATATTCATAAATATGAATATAAATATAATAAGTGTCTTATTGTCTTATAGTCCACATTCAGTCTTGATCATAAAATAATCTCCATCATCATATTAAGGATTTTAACCCTTTAAATGCCAGATTGAAATTCCCTAAAATCAAAGGTGACAGATATGTGAATATTGCTCTTTCAGGATAACAAAGCTTATCTTCTTAAAATAATATTTATCTTGTTATCATGAGAACACTCTGACAATGTCAGAGGAGCAAAAGAATATAGATTACCTTGTCACATATCTCTTCTATCAAGGCCACATACAGGCTGAAATAGCTTCAGGTCTTGCTGTTACAGATTATAACTGGTTTGACTGACTGGAGTTAATATATAAAAAAACAAACCTTCTTAACTTGAGAAAATGAAGGCAACATATTTTATTTATTCATTTATTTATAATAAAAGCAGGTGTATAAGTGACTTTTATCATTGAATAGTGTGGTGTGTCTTATAGATCAGTAACATACAGAGAGGTTGGATCTGGATATGATTCAAGGTTCCCACAGTCAAGAAATTCCTGGAAAAGTTTTGAAATTAGAAAAAAACAGTTTTCCAGGTCTTGAAGTGGTTTGGAATTATGTGAATGTTTTGGAAAAGTTTTTTATTACTGATGATCGATCTGATATCAAAGATAATGAGTATAAGACAGACTGTACTGACCTGGACTCAACACTTGTCAAAAATCAGTTCATTTAATATGAATACACCAGTCATTAGTTTCTGTACTTTTAGCTTTTTAATATCTTCAAATATGTGATCTGGAACTAAAAACTTCCTCTGGATGTAAATATAAGATTTGTGGCCAACATTTTTCTCACAGTATAGTCAGATCAAAGAGTCAAAACAGCTGTTGAGCTGTTGTCCAGAGTACAGGAAATGACATCTACTCTGTTAAAAAAAAGTTTTGCCCTATAGTCACTGTGTGTGCTTTGTTAAACGACTTGAATTAAGCCATGGAAATGGGCCGTCTACACTTATGAAGTTAAACTGTGTGAAGCATGCATGTGCTTCAGTTGTGTCTGCAGCTAATGAAAGCAGATAGGCTATTGTTGACCTGTTACTGCTACACGCTGATTTGATGTGTTTTCAGTTTTTACAGACCAAACTGACCCAACCGACAACAATAGATGTTGAAGCGCAAAGCACAAATACACACAGTATGAGCACAGATCAGAAGAATAAAAGATTCACTAACTCTGTTGTTTTTCCTCTGGATGGAACAGAGGATGATGTTTGACTCTGACTGATAGTCTGAGGACAGTGAGCTTGGTGAGACTTACAGCACAGTGACAGATCTGCACAGCACTCGCTAGCATCCGGGAGAGCTAGCAGGGCTAACACTCGTGGCGACTAGCGGGGTCTCGTGGGCCAAGCTGTCCTACACACACCTACCTGCTCAGCCTAACTCAGCCTAACTTAAACCCGGTCTGAGTTAATATGCCTATATGATGAGTGTTTCTCTTTTTACAAGGATTTTTGTAATGATTGATTTGGCCCTCATTCCTATATTCATACAACCACAGAGCCATAATCATACACAAACTCTGTGCCAACAGACTTGGCAATCTTGGATAAAATAACTGACACTGTAACAAAAATATCAGGCAAAGGCAATAACAAACAGAGCACCAGCATTTATGTCAAGAATGCAGGGTCCAAAAACAATGTGGGCCCTCTCTGGTGCATTTTGTCAACCCTTTCATTTTCTGTCTTTCTGAAGAAAGTCGACTTCAGTCATGAAGATGGATAATGTGCCTCATCACAAATGTCAAATCATCTCAAACTGGTTTCTTGAAAGTGACAATAAGTTCACTGTACAGTACAGTGACCATAGGCAATGAAATACAGTTTGGCATGGCACTCTCTGAGCTCATAGTAAATAACAAATAAATAAATATACAATAATAACAACAAAGAATAAAATAATAATAATAATAATATTAAGTCTAAGAATCAAAGAAAATCAGCCTCCTTCTAGCTGAACTCTTCAGGAGCCTTATTGCCTCACAGTCATCAGCTTGGCAAGTGTATCTAATTAAGTGGTCAGGGAGTATATATAAATATACATAATTTAAATAGTATGGGGAAAGAAAATAGTAGTAATATCAGTACTTTACATTTTCTAAGAATTATAGTTCATAGAATTAACATAAGAGCCTTCATCAGTAAGTTGCATCAATTTTGTAATTATTTGTTTGTTGTTTATCTGGCAAAGTTTGACCTGCTGTTATAATTCTATGTAGAAATAGTTGACATTGTGTTTTTTTTATCATTTGTTTAAGGAATATAATTTCATTGTATTTATACAATGAAATTATATTGCTATATTCAAAAGAGCTCAACCATTTAAAAAGAGCTCAGTTCATAAAGAAACTGGAAATGTAACTACTTGAATTCAATGAATTCAGATCACATGGCAAAACTATCCATTACATTTCAGGTTATGCCTCTGATGACAACACAGCAGTACAGACTTTACTCTTTCATGATAATTTGGATGTAATACCAGACTGATACATAGGGGGCGATAGCGAGCAAAAAGTGTGTGAAAATCCGGTGCGTCCTAGAGGGTCCAAAATTCATTTTGGCACTAAAATAGGGACTTCTGAGAAAACAAGAGAACAGCATCTATATAGCCTCAGGAGGCCATTTAGGTGAAAACAAAGTAAGGACCGGCCAAAATGTCCTCACTTCACAAAAAAGACTTCACTATGTTGGTTAAAAACTCATGCCGGTCCCCAGTACGTGGCAAGTACAAGAACACACACTTTAACAACATTTTCATTCAAACCACACACACACACACACACTACAATTTTTTCAGCAGGACAACTGGCCTTTTTTTGAGGGTCTTGGGGGACAGGCCGACCTTTTCCTTGACTTTTTTTGCCAGGGTTGAAAGGGGAGCCAGCCTCTTCCTTGGCGAGGTCTTCAGAATGAAGAAGAGAAACACAATTAGCTCAGTGAATGTGTACTATAGTGTGCTAGCAATAACATGGCTTCAATTTACTTTTTTTTCCTCCTCCACAGCTGTGGGGGGAGCGGGAGCGGGAGCAGCAGCAGCAGCGGCGGGTTCCTGTTCCTGTACCGCTAGGCATACGAAAAGGTCCCGTAACTTTTCAAGTTTTTATGTAGGGCATAAAAACGTTCTTGTGTGTCCACACTGTGGCACATAAACGTGGATAGGTTTTGACGAACCTCGGCATCATTCGTCTCAAAGCTCTGTGTGAAAGATAATGAGGGTTGCGTCAGTATAAACACACACAAAAGGCCCAGGACCGGAGGCGGAGCCAGGTCCGACACCACTCGTACTCGTCCGCCTCCAGGTACACCTGGGCCGTCCCAAACTCTTTCACAGTTTTGTGGTCCATGACCTGCAGAAGACAAAGTATGACAGAAAGCAGAGAGGTCAGTCAGCGGTACACAGCTGTGAAGACAACTTTTAACTGACGTTAAAGATATCAAAGAAGAAGATCAATTTGTTACTCATTTTTAATGAGAGAAATAGACCCAAAGAGATTATAATGACACTCACATTGATGAGGTACCCAGCCTCCTTGTTGCCAATGGCGTCCCGGACTTCCTTGACCCGCATGCGGGTCAGGACTCCTGTTCGGTGGCCATAGATTGAGGCTAAGTAAGCTGCAAAATAACCAAAAAAGCGGTAGCGCGTTTTTGGGTCTCGGGGAGGGGCCTTCTCAATGTCCTCTGAAAAGAGAGTTAAAGAGAGAAGAGAACAATAAGATTTTTATGGCACTGCAAAAAAAAAAAAAAAAAAAAAAAAAAAGGGGGGGGGGGGGGGGGGGGAGAAGAGAGGGAGAGGCATTACGGACTCACCGAGGAGTGACGGGATTTTTGCCCGGGTCAAGGCCTGGCACCTGGCCAGGTCCTCCCTGGACACCAGTTTTTGGCCCTTTGTCTATTTCACCAGGGCCTGGTGACCGAGGACCGTCCGCCCCAGGTCCTTATGCAGTTTCCGCAGCTCCCGGATCACCACCTTTGTCTGCCCGTTGGTGATCCGGGAGTGCTTGGGAGGGGTGGCCTGGAAGTATTCCAGGAAGGAAATGGCCTGGCCCACATAGAGGATGACCGTTGTAGGGGCCAGGCCAATTTTCCTCAGAACAGCAGGGTAACTGTAGTGGAAAGAACAAATTAAGAAAGACACATGAGGCCATGCAGAATAAAGAAAATGATAATAAATAAATAAATATAAAACACTGTAGAGTACATAGACAGAAGGCAGTAAAGGTACTTCTTTCAAAGTTCAGCACTTACGATTTAAGTAGGGGCACCTTAAAAAGAAATTCCCACGTCCAATAAGTGGTTGTCGACCAGCCGAGCGTTAAAAACTTGACGAACGCTTTGGCCCGGCTGATCTTGGACACTGCATTTTCTTGCATTTTGGACGTGCCCTCGGGGCAAAAGATGAAGGTGCCGTACTCGTCCATGTATGCATCTGTAAAGATGGATAATGAATGTAGCGTGAACACGCTCCACCACACACCTGCACAAATACACTGTGTTCTTTCCTACCCATGGAGGTGCCGAGGACAATGTCCTTAAGCTTTGACCCCCTACTTCGGCCCCTGAAGTAGGGGGCAATGGCTTTGAAGACTTTCAGGACTGGTTTGTCCATAACTTTCTCCTAGAAGAACAAAACAAAACATCGTTAACACCAATGCTACATGCTGACCACATAGCCTCATCGGTTCTACACTTGGTCAAGATTTATAAAATTATTGATGGACTAATTCATCTCACTCACCTCTTCTGATTCTTCTGATGACAGGTGCTTGACCTTTGCAGTCTTCTTCTTGGGAGGCTCGCCATGGCTCTCCTGGGTAGGGAGAGAAAAACAGTAAAACGACATGAATGAGTGACATACTTTGGCCTTCGGCTAAATGATTACGGCACCGTATCACACTAATTGGTTATCTTCTCACCTCAGCGTCGGACGTAAAATGCAGCCTCCTTTTGGAGGTCTTGGCCAGCGGCTGCTACAGCGGCTGTTGCTGGGGCTGGGGCTGCTGCTGGGGCTGGGGCTGGGGCTGCTCCTCAGATTCTGAGGAGTCTGAGGAGCCCTCTGATGATGGCTGCTGGGGCTGGGGCTGGGCCTGCTGCTGTGGCTCCTCAGATTCTGAGGAGCCTCCGGTCCCGGGCCGTCCCGACAAACTCTTATTTTTTTCGTCTCTCGGGCGCGGCGAGGCGCGGGACCTGGTGCAGTACTTCCGGGGCGCGTGATTCTAAATGAATATTAACATAAATAATATTTATTAATATTAAAATAAATCAAATTCTAAATTAAAAGCAAAAAACACACCTTTGGTGAGTTTGATTCTGAATTAATATTAACATAAACATTCAAAATTAAAAAGCAAAAAACACACTTTTAGCAACTACAGCTTTAAACTAAATTTTCTTCTTCAGAGCTATGATGCAATTTTTAACAAAAAACTTAATGGCTAGCCAATTCCTGTTCTTAAGGGCTGTTTTTTCCATGTTAATGCACTTATCACAGTTGCCCTTTCCAGAAACGCGACATGATGTGATGAAAGACATCATGTGCCTTTCCACAGCAGCAACCTCCTCTTTCTCCCACATCCTTCTGGAATGCTGTCGCCCTATACACCAACACAACACAAAAGAGTAGCTCTGATTACTTCATATTTTTGACCAGCTCTCCTGGTAATAATTTAAAATTTAAAAACTTTACCTTTTAACCTTTTTAGGGATTTGTTAGGATGTGTCTGTGAGGGTGTCACAGTGTCCTGCTGTGGTATGCTCACATCTGGCCCTGTTGTCTCGCTCTCTGTGACCGGATTCTCTGAAAAAATGGAAAAAAATCCTAGAATTACTGCCATACAGTTTACCCTCGCTGAACCATTCAAGATGCAGTTTAGCCATGTCCACCTGGAGTATATTAAAGTATAATGTGGTTATTCTTAGATACATGAGAATGGACAGATTTTGGATGATATTGAAAAAAAAATAAAACACTTACCAAGTGACTCTGACTCATAGGCTGCCTCAGGGTCACATGGAGCCTCAAGGTCTCTCTCGTGGTCACTGTCTAGGTGCACATTCTCTGTGGATAGGAAGAGGAGAGGGAGGAAATGGGAAAAAACAACTGAAAAATTCATCACTTGATCCTCACACACTCAAATAATGCCAAAACAAATAAATCCATAAAACCAGATTATTTTTATGTAGAAAAATTAAATATTTGGTACCTTCATGTCATCAAGGGACTTGCCCTTGAATTCTGCCAGATGCCCCTTTCCTAATTTTAGCTAGCTGTAGTGTGCCCTCAGGGAGTCTGTAGAACTGTCTGTGCACTCTGATATCATGTCACAGAAAATCAGCAAGTTGATCCAGCTCTGTATTGGTGAGGTTAAGGACTTGGGACAGGGTTCCTGTTTGTTTTCGCAATTTTGTCGAAGTCAGACTTTCAGGGCTTCTGGCACCACAGACCTTGGCAAAATATCGAAGGCTATCAGACCCACGGTAGCATATCAAACTTGATGGTCTTGCAAAAAGGTAGGTATTCTCTGGGAGGATCCCACATTCCTTCCGTTTTCTGATGAGCAGATCCAATGCCTGCTGCATGGCTGGGGTCAAAAGTACAGGGACTTTTCTCCCCCTTTTACCTCAGATTTCTAGTCTTCGGAAATGCTGACACAGTCTCTTCTCTAGATCTGAGAATGCAACGTTAACATCCTCCTGTGGGTCTGATGGATTGTGAGATAAATGAGCAGAAAGCAAAATTTTGGACACTTCCCCAGCTCTTCGTCAGTTAAACAAAATTACTTGTGTTAAAGTGACCTTTGTGAGTTCGGCATATGTCTGGAGTGATGTCTCTGAGGACAGTTTGCTGAAAAGATCTTGCTGCTGAGCATCTAAAATAGGAATGGAGTGTCTGGACATCTTTTGTGAATGGAAGCAACTGAGGGGTGTGGAAAGAGAATACAACAAACATTTAACTTAGCCTTATCATCTGCTTTTTGCAATTACAAGTATCATTAAAGAATGCATTACCTATTAGTCATGTAATGAGGGATTTGCACACGTATGGGTAAAATTGGGGTTAAATAGAGACAGTCAGTCATGCCACCCCTAAGGTTAAAGGAGGACATGTTTTGTGAACGTTAGGGTGAGTCTTGTAACAGGAATTGCACTCAGAGAAAGGGAATAGATACAATAACACCTTGGAAACATAACAGATACAACTTCAACGTCTGGAACATAATTGTTACAACTTAGACGTCTAATAAACATGTTTTTCTGATCCTTATAAGGTATTAAGACCAGGGTGGAAGAGATGGGAAGTGACATTAATGGAAGGATGTAACGGGGAGGGATGTGACGTAAAGGGGGGGCGGACTTAACTGAATATTTAATCAAATAAACAAAAGATGTTATTTTAGATCTCACTAGGTGTTTTGCTGTAACAGACGTGTTTTCTGTTGTGTGATCTCTAGAGCTCTGTAAATAAAGCTTTTAGACTAAGTATTCAAAGACTCTTTTCATTCTTTTCCGGATCAACCAACTTGGGGAAGTTCACTCAGGGAACTTCAACAATTTGGGGGCTCGTCCGGGATCCGGAAGGAGATTTTTGAATCAGGGATTTTTGAATCGGACACAGGACACAGTCCGGACACCTGAAAAGGTATGCACAAACCTGTTAAAATCAAAAATTGTGCAAATTGAAAATCAGCTAAATATAGTGTCCTGTGTCTGAAGGTGTGAGATCTCCAAATTAAGAGCATTGAATATTTTATAAATATAAGTTTTAAGTTTTCGTGGATTTGTGCTATTTAATATTAAGTAAAAGAAGTGATATTAAGATAAAGCAGACTTGTCCTTGGTCGTGGCTGACCCCACCGTCCTCTGACGAGGGGACGGAGCCTAGGGGGCAGCTGGGTTTGAGTCCCGGGGAATTAAGAACCCCCAAATGCTATGGGTTTGAGGCCCTCGAAGCTGGTACTTCGTAAATTCTACGGGTTAGAGGCCCTCAGAGTAGATCTCCGTAAATTCTACTGGGTAAAAGTCTGCTGGGTTTGAGGCCCTCGAAGCTGGTACTTCATAAATTCTACGGGTTAGAGGCCCCCGGAGTAGATCTCCGTAAATTCTGAAATTGATGTGTGTATAAAAGTACATTTAATAAGAGTGTGTTTTACTAACATTAATGTCTGCATGTGTTTCTGTGTCTTGAGCAAACGTCAGGATTACGGGGTGTGGGAAGAATAAAACTCTGAGGTGTCTTCAGAAAGAGTCACATGAGACAGTGTCCTGGCAAGTTCGTTTAAAATAGACAGAGAAAACCTTTGCGGTGTTAACGTAATCTGTCTGGGCCCGGGAAACCTTGCGGTGTGAACAAAACGGGCCGCTCTTGCCACACGGGTCAGTTGCTTGAGTGTTATGCCATACAAACTGACTGGCTGTCTTGACTCTAACACTGAATAAGGCCTGTTGCTCGGGTGTTATACCATACAAACCGGCTGGCCTCAGAGTTTAGATAGAAATTAGCTTAAGAGTAGAAGAAAAGGCAAAAGTGGGAGAATGGATGGAGAATTTGACAGGGAGATAGACGATGGTGGATGGGGTCCTGTAACAGGATCCTGGAAGCCTCTAGCGGTGCAACTTAATAATGTAATGAAAGCAGCCGCTAAAGTTATCGAAGAAAAGGACAGAGAAAGGAAGCTGAGGGCACTGAAGGAGAAGATAGAGAAGTTAATTAAATATAAGGGCAAACAGTTGTCCGATGCGGGGCCACTAGGGCCCTGGCTTTTGGAGAAAGAACGGGAGTGTGCAGTAAAGAGAGACGAGACTATGGAACAGGAGAAGAAGGCAAGTGTGTTAAACAAAGGAAAGTGGAAAAAGGAAGGGAAAGTTCAAGAGGAAGAACGCAGAGGCTGGTCTGAGCTGGTGGTCTGGTGGCAGAGCACGGACCATCTCCACAAGGCGGAGAGGAAGGAGCCACCCAAGTCCAAGGTAGGACCTGAGCCTCTACCCACACACCCACCACCGTATGCCCCTCCTAGTGCTTCAGCTGCAGGCATGTATCCTATGTTTCAAATACAGAAAGGAACATTACACATAGAGGAAGACCGAACAGACACAGAATCCCGCACGGACATAGGCAGTCAGGGACCGCCCTCTCTTGACGGGACTGACGACAGACGACCAGACAAATCTGACCAGAACCCCAATCCTAAACCGGGAGGTAAATCTCTCGTAGAGGAGGAGTTAGAGCCGTTCGAAGGAAGAAGGGTTAGGGAGATTAGGTGTTATTATCATCACCCTTGGTCAGCACAGAACAGTTCAGGGAAAGATAGAGACCCCTCCCCTCAATCCCCAGAAAAGGAAGAGCTCGATGAGATAAAGGTACAATTACATGTGAAAGGGAAGTGGGAGGAGGACCCCCAAGATGACGACTCCCTCTTATAGGAGTTTGTCGAGGCAGAGATGAGGCGTTGTCAGGAAGAGGGAGAAAGGGACAGAGAGAGAGAGACAGAGAGGGAAAGACAGAGAGCTCATGAAGAAAAGGAAAGTGAGATGAGATATAAGGACATGATAGAGCAAGAGAAACACATAAAACACAGAATTGCTGAGCTAGAAAGAGAAGTGGAGACCCGCCTAGAGTCACCAGAATCGAAGCAAACAGTCCGCAAAATGGTGCTGAGACCTCGGGCGCCAGTTCAAGCTCCGATGGCCCAAGGCTCAGCAGCACACAACATGTTCCCAATAATCAGAACAAATAACCACGACAAATACAGACCATTTAGGATAGGTGACATACAGGCCATCGTAGATAAATTGTCCCCGGTGGCAGAGGGAGGGAGTCTCTGGCTTAGCCAATTAGACAGTCTGACAGCAGGGCAGATGCTAGCACTGGGAGATTTCAGGGCCGTGACAGCTAGATGCCTAACAGGAGCAGATGTGAGGGAAATTGAGCAGGTGGCGCAAACATTTAGGCGAGAAGACGACACACCATTCACATGCGTGAGCACAGAAATAGGTCGAGTGATGAGGGAAAAATATCCTCTGCTAAACGCAGCAGTGATGCCCAAAATGAAGTGGGACTCCAGACAAAATCCACGTGAGTTCCTCGATAAGAGTAAAGATATATGGCTTAAATACACAGGGTGTCACCCAGGGAAGGTGGGCGCGCAGCGTGAGTGGTACAGACAGGCCATCTTAGAAGGGGTCCCCGAGGATGTTAGAACCGCCATGAAAAATAACCCTGACATGTTAGGGAGTGAGTCACACGTATGGGAGAAACATCTAATACATCATCTGTCTCACGCACAAGACACATGCCAGGAAGAGCAAGACAACATTAAAGAGTTACAGACACAGCTTCTAAAAATGCAGTTGAATGAGGCTAGACAAAAAGTTCAGGATAAGAAAAAGAAAGACAAAACTGATGCAACTAAAATGATGGTAGCTGCCGAACAACCTGCCACTGCTCCAGACCTGTTTCCTGTTCCTCCCTGGGCTCCACAACTAACACAGCAGCATCGGGGAGGGTACGGGGGCGGACCAATGAGGGGTAGAGGGGGGTGGAGAGGAGGCGGAAGGGGCGGAAGGGGCGGGCCACTAAGGGGACAGCCGGGGGGAGGGCGTTGTTACTACTGCAAAGAAGTTGGCCATTGGGCTCGAGACTGCCCCCATCTGGGCCGGGGTTGCGGACATGGAGGCAGAGGGCGCTCTTTACCCCCCCCCCCCCTTGTGGATCAGACACAGTGCCCTGCCCCATTGAAGGGCAATGCACCACCCATCCGATGAAACGTCAGCTGCCAGTCGCACAATGGAACACATGGGATGAATGGGGAACATATCTGCAGCAATGACACACCCCACAGAGAGACTCAGACAGCATCAATATGGCAGACCTGATGCTGTCAATGCAGATTGAGAAAAAGAATCTGACATTTTTGGTTGACACAGGGGCTACATGCTCCACTTTGATTGACACACCCACTCACACCCTGTCAGCCAATACCATCACAGTAATGGGCTTCTCTGGGGAAAAACAGACACTGCCAATCACAAAACCACTGCTGACCCAACTTGGCAGACAGACTGTAACACATCCTTTTGTGCACTCACCCACAGTATCC
Organism: Protonibea diacanthus; assembly: GCA_028641955.1. Taxonomy (NCBI): domain Eukaryota; kingdom Metazoa; phylum Chordata; class Actinopteri; family Sciaenidae; genus Protonibea; species Protonibea diacanthus. The sequence continues at coordinate 22,235,505 of CM053987.1, forward strand.
ATGAACTTATTAGGGAGGGATCTTTTTGATAAAACTTTGGGCATCAATACTGTGCAGCGCGGATGGACTTGTTGTGAGTTACCATGCTCCGGTCCCACTGGAGGAGGGCAGTACCTCCTACAATCAATAGGAGAGCAGTATGCAGACTTCTATTGGGGACTGTTACAACCTGAAACGCCCGAACAATGTGGTATCCCCTCCGCCTACCTGCGGTGGAAGCCCTGGATAGCCCTCCTCGAACCCTACATGTCCCCTCCTGATCCCCCTCACGTGACTCTCTTTTATGATAGGATGCAAACTGATTGGTACCAAGACAAATTTCAAGACCAACTGCAAGGCAAAAGTTGGACAATTGAGTCTAAAAATATTTATGGGGCACCTGAGAGGGTGGCAGCAGCGGTCAGCTTAACATGAGAACAGCTTCAGTGGTACATGATGTCAGAGGAAGCAGCACCACACGTCTCTTTAGCTCTACACCCCCAACATCAAGCGAAAGAGCTGGGGGGAGTTGTTAAGAGGGCGTTAGCGCAAACTGACTGGACAGACACCCACATACCACGGGTGCAGTACTCTGCATCTGCAAAGACATATCGCATTAATTTAATAGCGACTGACACAGCACTATTAGAACATGCTCACATCACCAGACATCATGGCAGAGAAAAGACAGATCACTATCATGCGGCAGACATGAATGAATCCCTCCCTAATTATCTGTGGGCACAGGGTCCTACTGATGTAAGCCTTACAGACTGTGCACCCATTACATTCACAGTACAGACAGGACCACCTTTATGGATCAGACAATACCCACACAAACCACAGGCAGAATCAGGGATTCAGGATACAATAGAAGGACTCATAGCGAGTGGTGTGTTAGAACCCTCTCGATCAGCCTGGAACACCCCCATTTTACCGGTAGAAAAGAAAGGGGCAGGTAAATACCGCATGGTACATGATCTCAGGGCCATCAATAGCATACTAACCACTCCCACCATGCCCATACCTAACCCTTATGTGGCGCTGGCCAATCTTGACCCATCACACAGTTGGTTCACGTGCATTGATCTGGCTAATACCTTTTTCTGTCTCCCTTTGGCAGAGGAGTGTAGGGATATCTTCTCGTTCACATACCGTGGACACCAATTGCGTTACACCCGACTACCAGAGGTTTCACTCTCTCTCTCTCTCTCTCCCCAGGCATATTTAATCAGATCCTGAAGCAGGCACTTATCGACTGTTCCTTACCCGATAATATTACGTTGATTCAGTATGTTGATGACTTATTGTTGGCAGCACCTACAGCATCCTCCTGCTTGGCAGCAACTCGCTCTGTGCTACAGCACCTGGCAGACAAAGGGTTTAAGGTCAGCAAAACCAAATTGCAAGTCGCCAGAAAGCAAGTTTCATTTCTGGGCCGTATGATATCGCAAAAGGGGGCCAGTATATCCCCAGAACACAGATCAACTATCCTGCACCATCCTAAACCGTTAAAGGTGAAGGATATGCTCCCATTCTTAGGCCTAACGGGCTACAGCAGGAACTACATTGCCGATTACACAAGCCTGACCAAACCACTACGTGAACTCGTAAAAGATCAAGGCATGCGGAATCTCACTGATAACCTAGAGTGGACACAGGAAGCAGAATTGGCATTCATCACGCTCAAACAGTCATTGGCTACAGCTGCAAACTGACCACGCCTGACTACAACTTACCATTCCATCTAGATGTCTCTGGAACAGAAAATTGCACGAATGGCATTTTGTTCCAGAGAAAAGGGGGGAAGGGAGTAGTACTTATGTACATCAGCGTTATGCTGGACAACATGGAAAAAAGACACCAACAGTGCACACAACACGCGGCAGGAGTAGCAAAACTGATCCAAAAAAACGCACACAGTCATGGGCCATCAACTACACATTCTGACGACACACAGCGTGGTAGCTTATGTCAACTCACAAACGTTCACGCTCACTACACTAAGACAAAAGAGACTCAGCAAGGTTCTAGAAGCCCCAAACATCTCATTTACACACGAAGGCATCAACATGGCAGACCAGATAGGGACAGGAGAGCCACATGAGTGTATAGAAAAAGTCTCAATGGAAGAGAAGGTAAAACCAGATCTACAGGCAGAACCAATCGAAGGAGCCAGAAATCTGTACACAGATGGCTGCTGTTTCAGACATGAGCAGGAAGGACTCAGGGCAGCGTATGCAATAGTGGAAGATGTGCAGGGAGAACTAGTGACTAGGAAAGCAGAAAGGATAGAAGGACAACAGTCAGCTGAAGTAATGGCAGTAGTGGAAGCACTCAAATTAGGACAAGGGCAAGATGCAAACATCTACACGGATTCAGCATATGCAGCAGGAGCTGTTCATGTAGAACTAGGACAGTGGATGAGAGCAGGCTTCCTGACGACTACTAACAAACCCATCAAACACACAACAGAAATGAGAGAGCTGGCAGAAGCACTCCTGCTACCCATAAGGGTGGCAGTCATTAAATGTAGAGGACATGACAATAATAACACACCCACAGCCAAGGGAAACAGCGCAGCACACCAGGCCGCGAAACAGGCAGCAGGCTATACGACAAAGCTAACACTGATGTGCTCGGAGACAGAACTAGAACCACAACTTGACATGACACGACTAACTAGACTACAATCCCAAGCCTCCCCACAGGAAAAATCCCTGTGGAAAGCAAGGGGTGCCACAGAAAAAGAGGGACTCTGGAGGGGTCCGGATGGACGCCCCATCATTCCTCCAGGATTGAGAAAAACAGCACTTGAGGAGGCACATGGTGTGGGACATGTGGGTGTGGCTCAAATGATGAGAAATCTTGAAAATTGGTGGCATCCTTTTCTAAAAGACATGGTCCAACCTTTGGTGAAAACATGTGAATTATGCACAAAATTTAACACCAGACCGACCATCAGACTGAAACCCTGTTCTGCCAGGTTTAAGAGGAACAGTAGGCTTGTATTTACAGATTTTCATGTGCCTCCAAAGGACTTTCTTTACAAACAAGCCTTGGCAATATGCACAATGCAGAAAATTTTGTGCTTGTGAATCCTCCTTTGGTTGCTTGCGAGGCACAGGAGTTCCAACACCAAAATACAAAACTTCAACATTGTGTGCAAAGTTTCCCTTGTTTCTCAAATGTTCCATATGCATACGTCTTTCTTTGGAGCCTTTAGGGAAGGATATGGCCCTTGCAACCTCTGGCTTATCTTTATGAGCACACTCCAGATGCCTTGCCATTTTTATAACCCCCAACTTACAGTACAAATAAAATATTCCTTTTTGTTGTACATTCTTGATCCATTCTCTTTTTTACAAACAGCAGGTATGGGAAGTAATCCATCAGCCACTCCACCCAGGAAGGAGGAGCTATCAGGTGGATTTTGCTCCAGACCAGGTGCTGAATTTTCCAACAGGGCTCCAGTGTCTCCTCCTTCACTCTGTTTTGTGAAGTCACCAGTGCTCTGTTGTGTTATTGGGCCAGATAGCACACAGCTTGAATATCTTCTACGTCTCCTACCAGAGGTGCTTTCTTTTCTGACATCTACCCTCTTTCCTATGTTTGGCAATCTCAGCGTGTTCAATTTCTGGTCAACTGAGACAATAATTTCACTTGTGTCTGTATCTTCAGAGGAATCGTCACCACTCTTAGGAATGTACTCTTCTCCACTGTCATCTGAGGTGGGATCAAAAAGCTCATCTGAATCAAAATCAATCTGTCCTTTCATCTGCAGGAGAGAAAAAAGATAAATTAAATTTAAGTCAGCAAACTAATGTAGAATTTGTCATAGACATTTAATGAAGGACAAAAAGAATGTTAAGACATGCATTAATATTGTGGTTGTTGCATACCTCCAAGAGGAGGCTCTTGGAATTTACATTTCTAACAATATGCAAGAAGAAAAAGGAGAATAACACAATGTCACTTCAATACTAAAATGCATAGACATCAAAGTACCTGGCAGCTTTCATTTAGCTGGGAAGGGCTGGGGCATGGACCCTGAGATTCATCAGAATCTGAGTAATCTACAAGGCGAGACATTATTCCAACTCTGTTTGTTGAAAGAACAAGTTCTGGTTCATCCGAGTCCTATAGAAGTAATAAGTAAGAATTAATATACTGTATGAATAACAGGACATATACAAAAACATAAACTGACGTTAAAAAACTTTGGAATCATTAATCATTTCTAGGACTATTAAAATGAACATCAAAATGTTGACATTTTCTTAAAGTCTGCCACTAGAGCTGAATAGTTATTACATGACAATGTAAAATCCCATTTCAGCAATTTACTTACTGTCAATATTAGATTATCATTTGGCTTATATTTTAATGTTTCCTTAGACATAAAGTTCAAGTTGGTTGTGAATTGTCATAAATCTGTTGCCTACTGTATAATGAGACTGTTGTAACCATGGAATTTAGTTTGAATAACCGGAAGAAAGAAAACAGTGCATTTTTTAAAGTAAACATTGGATAAATTTTGATTAAAAACAGAAAGTAATGTTGAAACCCAACAAAATGACTCCTACTGTACCTGCATGACAGAGGATGAAGGACTCTCAGCCATCTTCTCTGCTGTTCTGGGGTCTTCAGTGTCACAGGGATCAGCAGTACATGACTGTTCTTCTGCCTGAAATAATAATTCAGTGTCAATCAGCAGCTCGTCAATGGATACAGATTTATAAACAAACAAGAGAACAGATGAATTTTGCATAAATACTATGTCAATATTTGTGCAAATCTTTTTGCATTTGAACTTTGTTCGAACAGGTGTGACGTGTGTAGCCTGCTATAGCACTGCAGGGCCTGTTACAGCCAAAAACAAGTGAATATCAAGTGTTACAGTGTTGAACTGACCTGTGACAGAACAGTTGATGTCAACTGTGGAAAGCAAACTTAGCCAGAGTTATAGACTTTGTGTAATATGTGGTGTTTGCTTGACTTTATGGATGAAAAAGTCATATCAATGTCAGTAAATGTGGAGAATATTACTTAGCTACCGTGGTCCCCACAAAGGAAGAGACCTCACAAGTGCGTAAGATGGCAGCCACAGTAAATGATGATTGGGCCCCGTTGAATCAGGAAAACCAGACTGTGCTTGGTAACACTTTGACACTATAGTTACACCCATCTGAACTACACTCAACAATGCGCACAAGAGCAAACATTGGACAAATTTTGATTAAAAACAGAAACAGTAATGTTGAAACCCAACAAAATGACTTCTACTGTACCTGCATGACAGAGGATGAAGGGCTCTCAGCCATCTTCTCTGCTGTTTTGGGGTCTTCAGTGTCACAGGGATCAGCAGCACGACTGTTCTTCTGCCTGAAATAATAATTCATTGTTAATTAGCAGCTTGTGCACCAGTGTGCACAAGAGCAAATATTGCACATCTCTGACTAAAAAAGAGACACTAATAAAGTAATGAAACACTGAAATTCAAATGCATTGTAACTTAACCTGACAATTAATATCACTATTGAGTGGGTGATCTGTCCACACTAATTCAAAACCATTATTATACTGTCTTAACTGTTCTAGGATGTAAACAAAAAAATAGTAATACAACATTATATGATAGGCTGCAAAGTTTTTGTCACACCGGTTGTCAAGTTGAGTTCTTGTCTTGTCTTCATGTTGTCTTGTCATTTTCTGTTTTATTTTGAAAAGTAACTTCTCTCGTTTCAGGTCACTTGCCCTTCCTCCTGTGCTCCGGTCTGATTGTCTTCCCTGATTCCTGATTGTGTTCACCTGTTTTCCCCTCCCTCATGTGTGCTTATAGTCTGCGTCTCCCTTTGTCCTATGCCGGTGTGTCTTGTCTTTTGTCAAGCGTTCACCAGCCGATTATCTAGTCTCAGTCAAAGAAAGTTTATTCACAGTTGTTTGCCTCAAATTGAGAGTTTTTTGTTGACCGTTTGCCATTTACTTTTCATAGTGTGTTTTGTTTTTTTTTTTTTATAGTAGCTTTTCCCTCCCCGGAGGCATTTTTTGTTATCAAATTATTTTCTTTTCCCTTCTAGGCCTTAGGTGTTTTTTTGTTGTAAGTTACATAGCCATCCCTCTTTTCGAGGCAACTTCTGTTCTCTGCATTTTTGCTTAATAAAGCTGTCTTGGATATACCAACTACTTCTCTGCATCCAATCTCTGGGTCCAATCTCTGGGTCCTGGGCCTGTCAGTTTTCTCTAACTGGCTGAATCTGATTAGAGGCAAAAACAACAGTGTTGAGTTAAACCTGACAAAACAATCAGCAAAATTCTGATTCTTCACATTTGAGCTATTGATTATGATTATAATGATTCCTTCACTTCACTCTGACCATCATTTATGTTTCATCCATGGCCAATCATTTCCACCGTAGTTGTATGTTATTTCTTCTCCTGGCTGAATGTCCCTCAAGGCAAACAGACAGAGGTGTGGTTTGCCCTCCGTTATGATCCTCTTTATTTTGCAATTTGGACGCTTGTGGTCATCATTGACGAGTCGTCCAAAGCTGCCATCTTCTCGGGTTGCATTGATACTTGAGGATGAAAAAAAAGGAATGACTAGGCTTGATAATATCAAATTAATGATTAAATTATCTATTGTAATTTCCCATGACTGTAATTACTCATGGCTATACATACTCACTTAAAAACCATTTGATCATTATCAAATTTGTCTGTTGTGAAAAAACTCAATTGTGCAGAAATGTAACATTCAATCAAACCCTTACCACCATGTCTTTTCTTTCCATTGGAAGTCAAACATGAAAACAGTACATGCTCTGTAACAGATCTTCCTCCTCCTGTCTGATTCTTCATGATTTATTAGCTGGCCCCTGTACTCTACCACAAAGTCTCCTTTGCTGAAATGGGCTTTGGCAAACACCCCTCAACCTAGTTAAAGACATGTTACAAATGTCATTTTATAATACCCTATAGGTTTCTTGTGGTTAAGCTATTTTTTTCATAACAGATAAATAATTACATGAAAAGATATCATTAATACAGGCTACTACATACAGATGTAGCAACTCAAAAGTTCCTGTGTTTCCATGACGGGTCCTTGACCGGTCCTTCACAGGTCCTTCGCAGGTCCGTGACAGGAATGTAATCCCCCGCGATGACGTAGTCAGTGAGGCCCCGACTGGAAACGCCCCTAAGCAGCCTGGGTGAAAACCAGCTGCAATGCCTCATTTGTCCACAGGGAAGAGCAGTGATTTTAATGTTCTGCTCTCACCGGAGACTGTATAGAGACACATCCAAACAGATACGCCGGGGTGAGCGTGTGAGCCGATCAGCTGAGACAGAGCACAACCATGGATGTGGCTAGTGGTGCAACAGATTGTTATTGATCCGCGATCTGTTCAGATAGCTCCCCACAGACCGGCACCAAGTGATCCACGGATCGTTTGATGGAAAAAATAAGTTGTGATAAGATAACACTGAGGCACCGATGCAGCCTCGTATCTGCAACTCTATGTCGCGCACAACATCATCAACAACACCCCCCCAGCCCCCCCCTTAAAATAAACTGGTAATTTAAAAAAAATATATATATATTTTATTCTGATGGGGGTCAGGTGTTGAAGGTGGCAGGCTGATGTGTGGAAGGGAGAATGAAACTCCATGCAGCAAAAACTTTTTAAAAATGTATATGCAGACCTATACACACTCAGCAAAGGCAAGCAAATCAATCAAAAAATAGTATAAAAAATAAATTAATACATTGTCGTTTAGCAACAGTAGCGATGCCACCGTGACTCAGGGTCAGTCTTCCGGGGACTTCTAAGTCTTTCATTTATGAAAATACAGTAAATAAGTCATCCTCCTGTTCATGAACACACTCAAATCACAAGACTACTGTATAGTATACAGTAGTCAAACCAGCTGCAATCTGTGATCTGTGTGATACTGGGAGACCAAAAAGCCCACTAAGTGCAAACAAAAGGTTGAGCAGTAAGAATGCTAATGAGGTGTTTGTACGGGCTCACCTGGCCTAAAGCTGAATAACCTGCACAACTACAAAAGTATTCCAAAAGGCTGTTAATCACCTGTAATTCTTCCTCTTTAAATGGAAATTCACAAAAAAAAAAAAGTTTCATTTATGGTTCAATTTATTTATGCAGGATTAGGTCTATGGGATGAACAAAAATGAAAATACAGTAAATGGAAAAAAAAAGAAAAACATAAATTACAAAAAAAAAAAAAAAAGCAAACGGCCCTTCTTGTCCAAAATTGCCAACATATAATGTAGCCTACGCCCACAGAGACTGATGATTGTACTGGACTGGAAAGCAGCCGACAGATTTATTAGGCTGTTATTATTCAATAGTCATAAAGGAGAGAGAGTATTTGTGGTGTCTACATCTAACATGTCACTGTTTACTAAATCAACAACATCTAGACTATTCTAGGCTATCCTTACATAATTACTAATGCTTCCCTTCTCTCGCGCTCACACACTCTATACTTTATAGTATACGGTAGTCAAACCAGCTGTACAACAACAATACACTGTTGTGGACCGATTTAGTAAGCTGGCTCATTTTTTGCCCTTACCCAAGCTTCCCTCGGCCAAGGAGACAGCTCAACTGGTCCTGCTCCATGTTTTCCGGCTCCATGGTCTCCCGGTAGATGGTGTCTCGTCGGGGCCCTCAGTTCACTTCAGTTTTTTGGAAGGAATTCTGTGCTCTGCTTGGGGCCACTGTCAGTTTGTCCTCCGGGTTTCATCCCCAGTCTAATGGTCAGACCGAGTGTATGAATCAGGAGATGGAGACAGCCCACCGCTACATGGTTTCACAAAATGCCAGGTCTGGGGCAAAGTAACTCCTGTGGATAGAATATGCTCACAACACCCTGACCAGCTCTGCCACGGGTCTGTCTCCATTCCAGGGCACCTATGGGTTCCAGCCTCCACTTTTTCCTGCACTAGAGATGGAGGCTTCCTGTCCATCAGTACAAGCCTTCATCCGCCGCTGTCACCGCACCTGGATCCAAGCACGGGCCTCCCTCCTCAGCTCTGTAGATCGTTACTCTGTCTCAGCTAATTGACAGCGCACCCAGGCTCCTGCCTACCAAGTGGGTCAAATGGTGTGGCTTTCCACTCGGGACATTCCACTCAGGGTGGAGTCCAATTGGCTCCTAAATTCATCGGCCCATTTGCTATCATCAATCCTAGTGCAGTAAGGCTAAGACTCCCACAATGAATGCAAATCCGTCCTACATTCTATGTGTCCAGAGTGAAGCCAGTCAAGGAAAGTCTCCTTGTGCCTGCAGCTCCACCTCCCGAACTCATTTATGGAGATCCTGCCTACTCTGTTCAGCGCCTGCTGCGCTCTTGTCATTGTGGTCTCCAATATTTGGTCGACTGGGAGGGTTATGGTCCAGAAGAGAGGTCCTGGGTTCCTGCTTGTCACATCCTCGACCCCCAGCTTATTGCTGATTTCCACCAACAACATCCTGATCAACCTTCCAGGACCATGCCTGGTCATCGTCAGGGACTCACTTCTTCACCCGTGCACAACATCTCTGATGAAGAGGAGCCGGTGATGGATAGGACTAGGATACTTCAGACCCTCAAAGATGATGGGCTCTTCTCAGGGGACTTTCTGGACAAATCCCTGGTTCAGTTCTGCTTCCTCAACCTCATCCAGGTACAGTGTTGAATGAAGTTGTTCTTAAATTACAAGTATCGCCCCAGTGTATACAGTGTCATGTTAAAATGTTAATTTGGTTAAAGTGAAAGTAAAGTTAAAGTATCTGACATTAAAAATGTATAGTTCATATATGTATATATTATATAAGATTAATATTCCTGTCAGTTCCTGCAGTAGTTGGTCAACTTGTGTCCTGTGTGAATAAGCAGGGCACAGTGCTTTCACAAAAGAGCATATCAGCAAAGGGATCTTCAAAATACACAGTGCATTTTCATTGTGATCAACAGTGGTTGTATTGACTATAATTAATGTTAAATGGTTATTTATTTACAGGATGAACTTGACAAGGTTGTCAAAACATGGAATACATACCAGATAAGATCAAGACCGGCCCATGGTGTGCAGATAGCCTCTATGCCACAGCTCTATGCAGCAGAGGACAAGCTCCAATGTGTACTACCTGAGGAGTTTGATGTTTGCAAGGAGGAGTGTACCCCAAAAGGGCAGTACCCCTGTGATGAGACTCTTTTCGAGGTCTGCATTCTCCTAATGGCTGAAGGAGTCCTACTACGAATGCATACAGTGCCACGGAACTGTATTCACTATTAGAAATGAAATAAATCTATCAATCTATCAAGTCTTCACTGTAAGAAATGACTATGAAATTTACATAGAAATTATGTAAAATCCCTACAGAAAAGTACTGTAAACCTTAAAACATATATTTTTTGTTTAAATCACAGTGAAGTTTCATAAGCTGTTAAACAGAATATTTTGTTTTTATTTACAAAAAATACATGTGATTATAATCAAATTTATTTGTGAAAACTACAAATATTGGTAACAAAAACTGAGAAATACTGTAATACTCACAACACATGAATTTTGTTAATTCAACGTGCAAATATTGTAAAAACTATAGTTTTAGTCTGTCGTTTTGAAAAATACAAAAAAATTATGTAATTCACTTTACAAGTTTATGCTGTACTTTTTCTGACATTACTGAACGACCTGAAAGCAGAAAATACTGGGGTAAGGAGAGGTTGGTCACTGGCACCTCAGCTCAGTGCAGTCCAGGATAACAATGTGTACTCTGCCTTAAACTCTGCTGGCATGTGCTCCTTTATTTTCTCTGCCGGGATGCATATTCTGATTGTGTCAAGGATAGTGTATAGTAAGTTGCTCCACGCTGTGATGATCTGGCTGACCATGGACTGGTGAACCCCATAATGGTCGGCTCGGTCACTGTTTGGAACACAGGGCCAGGAAGTTGAGGAAGAGAAACGGCTCATCTATCGTACCTGCTCAAAAGAAATTCAAAGTTACATGAAGTTTGTCTCAACCAAGAAAGATGAAAATTCTAAACAGAACACTAACTGCACTTTATCCATCACACACACAGCTGCTATAGGAGAATGTAGAATCAGTCAGGCTATTTTGCTGTTAAATTCTTCTTATGTGTATTTTTAGTGATAGTTTTTTATATTCATTCTAGATTTTACTGTTGTTAACTGTTTTTCGTCTGTAATACTGCCACAGCCTGGTGGATGCATTTCTTTATTACAATTCTATATACACAGCTGCTCAATCTCAAAAGTGGCTATTTACAGCAGCTACTTCTGTAAGCAAGTATGGCATTGCCAAGGAGTACACACTGTGTCACTCCGCCCACTGGCTTACTGAACAAAGTAGTCCTGAGTATTTGCTTCACGTGTTGTAATGTTACAGTTATCTCATAGCGTTATGAATGTGCCAGTCACAACTCTTCCACCGCAGTGTTAAGGAGTTTCTGGATTGTGTATTTACTGAGTTTGATGAGGGAAACAAAAAAATGCCATTAGCCACCTTAGCAGTAGCTGAGCAGCTAGCGGCTCTGCTGCAACATGCAAATCTATGCATTTCATAATGTTACCATAATTAACATGATAATATCGATTATAGACTTACAGGTAGACGTCTTACCACAAAATGAATTCCATAAAAAGAGTGAGGGCAGGACTCCCTTCTCAGGAGCTGCCTTCCCGCGGTACAGTCGGTCACGGTGAAGCGCTCTCAGGAAATAGCCAGCATCCATTTCATCCTAATTTCAGGGTCAGCCGGCACAGAGTGAAAACTAATCACCGACCTGTATCTGCTGGGCACCTGACACAGAGGAGCACAACAATGCTCCACTGTAGTGCTACTTGAAATTCGCTGCAGTTTGACTTTTTTCGTCTTCGCAATGTACACAGTCTTCCCGGGAAGCTCCAGAAATGGCAGCACTGGCAGAGAATCTAGCGGAAACAGGTAGGTCTGGCTTGATACAAAGTGCGCAGCTGATGCTGTCTGATTGGATAACGACTTGAAGGTGTGAGAAGCGGGAAAACGCTCCCGGTTCACTGCTGCGGCTGACGTCATTAACGAGCGAGCGAGAGCAGCGCGGTGCTCACTGGAGAGAAGACGAGAAGAGGAGAAATCTTCGGACCGCTTTAGAATTGTAAAAGATGCCCGGTCATATGTTTTCCGAACGCCAAGATGCCCCGACCCCTCATGGGCTACCTTTAGAACAGACTCGCAAAACTTAACAGGCAGCACAATTTGGACGATCGGATCCCCTTCAAAACTCTGACCATGCGGGACCCACTTCCTTACCAACAAGCCGTCATTAAGGAAATAACCCTGGGCACTGCTCTCTATCTGTGTACCCGTCATCACCTGCTCAAACAAGACTTGCAGGGAACGATCAGCCTCTTGCTCCACTTTCAAATCCTCCTGTGAAACTGACAAGGGAAAGTCAGACAGAGAAAACATGGAGTTTATGGAGTTTAACATAGGGAGTTTAACATAACAGTCAGCTTTTAAATGGCCTTTTTTTGTTACAGTGGTTACAAGTTTTTTCCTCACGACTACGAGCACCATGATCATTTGTAGCCTCACCTGCAACCCCTTTAGCTGAACTGTTCACTGCATATAAACCTGCACGTGCTCTGTCTTCATGGCCATTACCATTATGAACACGTGGGTGCTGACTAAACAATCGCCACTCACCAAATCCATGTCTGTGCCTCAGCACATATTGTGGCACATGCGGCAGCTTCTGCAACTGTTTTCGCTTTCTGGTCACTGATGTAATTAGCAATATGTTCAGGCAACGTGTTTTTAAATTGCTCGAGAACTATAAGTTCACGCAAAACCTCATAATCACTGACTTCCAGCGCAGCACACCAACGGTCAAAGTGCCTTGCCAGATCACTCGCCAATTCCAAGTGAGTTTGCTTCTCACCTTTCCGCCACGTACGAAAACGTTTGCGGTATGCATCCAGAACCAGCTCAAAAGCTCTTAACACTGCATTTTTAACTAAGGAGTACTTCTTACTATCCTCTGGACTTAGACTTTCATAAGCCTCCTGAGCCCTGCCAGTAAGCACGCACTGCAACATTAATGTGCATGCAGATACCGGCCAATTACGGACTTCAGCAACATGTTCAAAGAGAGAAAAGAATGTCTCCGGATCCTTTTCATTTAATTTTGGTACAAGGCGCAGATTGCAGAAAATGTCAAAATCCTGATCATTAGACCCTGAAACCCATGAACGACCAGCGGATACCCCAGCCTCCCCAGCTGCAAGTTTACCCTCTTTTATCAATTCAAGTTTGGTTTTTTCAATGTCAAGTCTGGATTGCTCTATACGCAACCTCTCCACTTCAATCCACTCTTGGGACTGCAACACAAACAGCTCCTTTTGCTGCTCAAATGTTAAATTACCAGTTACCGTTCTCATCTTCTCTCAGACTTCAGCACCTCTTTATTTGACCTTTTATCACTAATTCCTATCCTGTAAATGGTCTGCTACTCTGAGCAACTGGTCTTTGGTGAATCTATTCAGTAAGTCCAAACTTGGAGCTTCCACAAAGTCAGCAATGTTAGCCATATCAAAACCAGAACAGTCCCTAACAGAAAAGCCAAGTCAACCCTAACTGAAAGAGAGAAAAACTCCAGGTGCTCCAGCCAAACCTGTGCTGCGTCTCAAAGTAAGCGTCGTCAGTGTGCCAAGGGTAATCACGCAACGGTCATCATGCAACCAGACATCTGGCAACGCCACCAAAACCACGGACATGCCCCCGAGACAACTGCTCAACCGCCGTTACCCCACACTACAGACACGGATGAGCAGATTCCAAAGAGAAAATGCTCTGAACCTAACGGGAACCACACAATCCAATATGACACACACAAACCAACACCCACCCCGACAAGCAGCACAAGCCAACAAGCCCCTAAAACACTAACACAGACAGCACACACACACTAGGTTAATAACAGACATAAAACTAAAACCATTTAACTCTCAATATTAAACCATGCACCTCCTCAAGAACAACCAAATTACCAACAGTAGTACAAAAAGAAAAAAAAACTTCTCACCTATCCACTGAAGCCATGTGTACTTCCAACAACCCCCCTGCTACCTCACATTAAGCAAGGGCAGAGGGTAATTGGCACTCAGGTGTGCAACAATCAAGCAACCACCAAGTAAATACAAAGTTCAGTAACTATCCAAATAAAACGACAAGCCCCCAATTTGGCACAACCTGGCTCAAAAGCCGTATCAAAAAAGAAGGGAGGGAACACATGGTTTAAATAATACCAAAATGCTTAATTTATTTAAATAATTCAAAAACCAAATTGCAACAAAAGGAATAACTATGGGATATGGCAGTCAGTTGTCAGTGATGTAGTGATGTGGTAAGTATTAAATGTGCTGCAAGAGTGTTGTATGGTGCAGAACAAAAAATAACGCCAATCAAACCAAAATGTGCTGCTGTCCTCAGGGAGCCAGCCCCAAATGAGAAAAGACAGGGCTTTAATTACCACCCCACAGGACACTGGCCAGGTGTACTGTGTTGCACCAATCAGAGCCCCTGCTCCAATCAGCTCAGGACCTGAGGAGAGAGAGAGGCAGAGCGAGAGAGAAAGAGAGAGACACCAAAAGTGCCCAGCACAGGCCCTAATAGATAAGGGGCTGTGACACTACCAACAACACAGTCAGGATTGAGGATGCTGATGAATGGAGTACAAAGGCGACTGTACTGGAAGAAGTTGCTCCACAATCATACACTGTGAGAACTAATGATGGACAAATGCTCAGACGCAATTGTCGCAGTCTGTTAAAAACTCATCAAGGGACTGATGGTGAGCTCAATGTAACCTGTGGTAAGTCTCGGGTAATACCCACACCTGCCGTGGACTGTAACAGTCAGTACGTTTACATGCAGCAAGAAATTCGAATTTCTGATCGTACCGGACTTAGTTCGGACTTTTTGAAGTGCTTGTAAACACCTTAGTCCGATCTGGTTCGGACCTATTTCGGACCACATTGGACATCTCAAAATCGGATAGAACACCTAGATAATTCGCCCATAGTTGGATATTTAACGCCGTGTATACTCAGCAATCGGATCTGAAGTGGATTTTGCGTTCAGCGCATGTGCAACATTTTCCACTGGGGCTTTCACCCGGAAGCCAAAAGATCCGTTGTGCTTTTTATGCGTTATTAGGATGAATATAATACACCAAAAGTGCGCAGCTGTAGCATCGTCCATCTCCTCGTATGTAATCTTTGTTTGAATGCCTTCAGATAGTTTGTTGTCACTGATAAGTAGAGGTCAACCGAAAGTGGCTCTTTGTTGAGAGGGCTACAGCGACACCTAACGGTAACAGAGTCAGCCATGCTCCGGCCGTTTATGCGATTCTCTGAACGGCATGTATACTCAGACAAGTGATCCGGTCTTATGCATGTCATTATCTGATACGATCAGACATTCAAATTTCTTGCTGCATGTAAACGTACTGACTGACTCTCACACACCTACTCCAAGTAAACCTGAGTTAAGAAGGTCCACAAGGGAAATCAGAAAGCCTGATAGACTGAACTTACAAATAAAGAGAATTCAATATACATGTTAAACATGTTGAACAAAATGTATATTGGTTGGTGTTGTGAATGTGTTCTAACTGGTCTAGTGTTGGTTTAGGTTTGGGGTATGCAATTTTGATACTGTTTATACTACAGATGAGTAGCAGAATTATGCTGAAAGAGAAATGGTTAAAATAACTGACAGCTAATGTGATAGTCCATGTTAATACATATGGCTTAGAAGAAGGGGGATGTTATTACTGGATGTTATTACATGTTTGACCGCTAGGTGGCAATACTGGTTTTATCAACTTACCGTAACAGGTACGGGGTTAGAAGAAGAAGGCAGTAACACATGTATGCTGTTGAGATGATGTGATTAAAACTGAGTTACTTGTTAACAACACGGCCTCATCCTTCAAACACGAACATGACAAAGGACCCTGCAATGTTATTAATTATACTGTACTTGTTATTGTAAAAAATATTGGCACTACATCCTTATACCATTATGAGTAATTCAGCAGTTGTTACAATGCCATTATTGCAATATGTGCGCATTCTGTGCATTATTTTGATCTACTCACAACTGATATCAACCCTATAAGATATAAGGAAATAATAATTACTTTGTGGTTACAATAAAGTTTATGTGTGCATTAGTTTTTGTTATCAGTCAGGTAACTTCTTAATAACTAACAGAAAAAAGTAGAGAAACGTGTCTAACTGTACATTTTCTATTTTCCCTTTCCTTTTTCCTTTTATTTTCTTTACCACTAATAACAGAATTTTGTGAGCCTGGGATAACATGTATACAGGTGTATGCATTTCCATCATTTAAATTCAGAATTGGCGACATACACGTTCCTTGCTGTGCTCTGCTACAGCAAGGGAAAATAATTAAGTATGTAGAGGTAAGTTAGCTCGCCTGACTTTGTTGTTCCATTAAAATGTCAGAAAATGTTTGTTCTGCATGACTTATTTCAAACTGCAGAATGAAAATTTTAAAACTTTAAAACATTAAAGAATCCTATTTCCACTTTATCGTCCTTAATTGTTGTCATTTATAGTCATTCTGAGCAAAGAACATCAATTTTACTATGAATTCTTGCTACTTGATATTTAGCCCATAAAGCCAGCAAATATGAAATAACATTAAATATAAAACATTTACATTCCTGAAATTTGCAGGAAGAGAAGAGGGTGCACGCAAAACAACGTGTCTTCATGCAGTGGTCTGACATTATCTTATTATGAGCAAGCCTAATGATTAGCCTAATAATTACAAAAAAATAATAGTTGCTTTGTAATTATATTGCATTAATACAACACGAGGGTTCAATAGACAGCAAGGTTATTATCGTAAACGAAAACGAACGAAATAACGAAAACTAGAATTGAAAAAACATTTTCGTTAACTGAAATAAATAAAAACTATAATTAAAAGAAAAAAACAATAACTAACTGAAACTATATTGTGTGATTACAAAACTAATTAAAACGTACTGAAATTATAGATAAAATTCCCTTCGTTTTCATATTTGTCATTGTCATTTCGGATTGATATGAAATCGATTTATTTCGCTCAAGCAATTTTACGTGAGCTGGCGGCGCCATACGGCATCTCATGGTCCGTCACTTCTCGTGTAGAGTCGGTCAGAATCGGTGAAAAATGGCGACGAAAGTTGGGAGGAAGCGGCAAAGTCCGATATGGGATTTTTTTGAATATGACAGCGTGAAAGACAAAAGCAAGTGCATTGTCGTGGAAACAGGTGATACAATATGTGGAATACTTCTCAAGGGAAAAAACCCCACGAATCTGAAAGTCCATTTGAGAAGCTTGCACAAGAAGGCTAATGGCGAGTACCTTAACAAAGTGGCCTCTCTAACTAGCTCCCCTGAAAGTGAATCAACATCCCGGCCAGGTAGCGCCGGGAAGGAGGAAACAACCATAATGGACTGCTTTCACCGACGACCAAATAGCTGCTGGTTAGTTAACACGCAGGAACACCACAAGCGGGAAGATGCACTCGTAAATATGTTTATTGAGACTGGTATGTCTACAAGACTGTGTGACTCGATTGCCTTCAAAAAGTTTTGCTTTTCACTCGAGCCAAAATTCAAATTACCCGGTGCAGCACGAGTGAATAACCTTCTTGGAGCTAAGATGGAAAAGGCAAAGCACAAATTGAAAGAGATCATAAAGGGCGCGAGGAAACTGACCCTCTGTGTTGATGGTTGGAGCAAGAGAGGATTAACAGCATCTTTCATGGGTGTGTCAGCATGTTTTTATCATCCACCTGGTGGCCAGGTTTACCATGCACTGCTTAACCTACACCGAATGAAGCATCCACACACTGGGGAGACCATTGCTCGCTGCATTGATGAGACATTGGAAGCATGGGGTAGTCATAGTCAAAGCTGTGCGGCTGCTTAGAGATAGAAGCCAAGTACAAAGTGAGGAGTCCACAGATGGTTCACGGGCTGAGCCAGGAGGTGCCGGAGATGGTCTGGATGAACTGTGGATCGAATCAGAGGAGGAGGAGGAGGAGCAGGATATTGGAGAGACTGAAGACCTCGGTGAGTGTGTGGTTATTGTGCCAAATACATTAGACTTATTGATTTGTTTTATTTGGATATAAAATGTAACAATGATAGCTCAGTATAACCCAGCAACTCCTTCTCAGGATAATGTCATTGCCACTCAAACTGCAGCACACTCCCCTCATACTGCCCTTCAGAAATACCGCTTCCTTGCCTCCCGTATGGAGGTCAATGTGTCACTGACAAATGAACCTGATGGAGCCGACAGTCTGTTGACCGACATGAAGAAGTATGGCAACGACGTGAAACAGGGTGTGTTTAATGAGACACCGTTGCAGTTCTGGAGATCAAGAGAGGCTGTCTATCCAAAACTTGCCCCTGTGGCACTAGATCTCGTCAGTGCCCCTGCCTCACAAGCCTTTGTGGAGCGCATCTTCTCAGTGTATGGACTGTTGTCATCTGGCCTGAGGAACAGAACAACCACATCTCTGGAGCAGCGTGTTTTCCTCAAAATCAACAAGAAATTGTTGCTTGACTGAAGTACACACATCACTCTCTTGCTCTCACACACACACTGATAGCTGATAAAAAGCCGTTGATGTTAGAGTGGATCCCATTACGTTATATGTCAAAAGTTGTGAGAGTTGTGGAAAAATGTTAATAAGTTGTCAACTTACACAACGTGTAAAATAAGGGTTTCTTTGTTTGTTGTGTTTGAACAACTGGATTTCTACCAGTGCCCCATACTGAACTAGTTCTTTTGCTGCCAAAGAACCAATGTTGGACTGAAGGCATTGTAATTACTATAATAAGTGTGACTTGTGTCTCACAAATAGGTTTATATTCTTTTGTTCATGTGTGTCTTTAGTCTGTTGACTGTTTTGATTTGTACCAGGCAGGCACTGGATTTAACCCCAGAAGCAGTATTGCACTCAGTTTGCACGTAAGGCTGCTATCCTCTGGATAGGGTTGTTGTGGACGGTTGGTTGTTCAACAGTAACTGAAGACATTTTTTAAAATGGCATCTTTTGTTGAGTCTTGTTATTACACAATACTTACTCTGATATTTTTGAATCCTGCACCTGGCAAATGACCCAAAGTATGAAAAAACTAAAACTAATAAAAACTAAACTAAAACATGCATTTAGTAAAAAATGAAAACTAACTGAAACCAGCCAACCTGCTCTAAAAACTAATTAAAACTAACTGAATTAGAGAAAAAAAGTCAAAACTAACTAAAACTGAACTATAATGAAAAATCCAAAACTATTATAACATTGATAGACAGTAGTCAATAACTCTTGATAAAAGGAAACACCAGGGGGAGACAGATTCACTTCATAGGACAGTATTTCTTTTACTGTGGCTTCACATTTTTTTTTTGTTTGTTTTGTTTTTTTGTGTGTTGTTTTTTTTTTTTATTATTTAACAAAATCGTATACAAACAACAAGGCTTACATATTTGTTTTACACCCGAAAGAACAGGTGATTAGGTGCATAGGAATACATAAGAGAAAATCAACATAATAAACTAAATTTTTCATGAAATAAATAAAAGAAAAGAATATAACGTTAACTACAGCAAATTGCTGTAGATCATATTTACCAAGTAAAAATTTCATTGCACTTTCATTACGTTAAGGGCTTTGGTGAAGGAAAAAAAAAAAAAAAAAAAAAACTTGTTATGGAACACATTAAATCTTGGCTTCACTTTCATATACTTCAATTTGTCTATGTAAAATTTCCCGGTAACACTTTATAATAACTATCCGTTATAACTAGTTAATAGAT
>CM053987.1:22255913-22274877 GCA_028641955.1 Protonibea diacanthus
GATCTATTAACTAGTTATAACGGATAGTTATTATAAAGTGTTACCAATTTCCCAAGGATCAGTACATTGTTTACCAGAAATTCCCATTCATTATTGACCACAACTACACCATAAATAATGTCCTTTTGAGGAAAGGGTTCAGTTCTAATCTTTGTGTGCAACCAGTCATGTATATCAGTCTCTGACATTTCACCAGATGGCTACACACCATTTAAGATTTACCATTTAAAATTGATTTCTTTTGCTTTTGGATTTATGAGGAATTTTAAGTATTTAGAGCGCAATGAATATATATCATCTTTGGAGAAGATTTGTTTAATGGGGTGTCAAAAAGACAATGAGGGGTGTGTGACATCATCAAACATCTTTCTAATTGTTCTATTAGGAATTTTAATACTCTCAAAGTCACTGCTTCCAACCAAGAGATGTGGAAGATTAGGAGTGATATGGGTCGAGTTTGAAACAATCCCTTGAATTAAATTTAAAGTAGGAATAGGGATAGCATTCATTATGGATGCAAATGAATTACGGTTGACAACTAGATCATATTTAAGGTGGAAACTGTCATACATCATCACACACCCATTGTCATTAACTAAATGAATTAACGACCAAATACCTTTATCCATCCAGTCATTGTTAAACAGTGACTTGTTTTTAATTGTAACATATCTATTGTTCCATATTGGCGAGTTGTGTGGGGTGAAATTATTATTGTACAAAAGTTTCCAATATAAAAGGACTTCCTGGTGAAACAGGGATAATTTAACAGGAAGTTTCTGAATATTGAAATCACATTTTTAAAAAATTCAAATCAATGCCTCCAAACTTCTTAAAGATTTCTCTGGGGATATGAAACCAGAAGCTCTTATTGTTAACCCTTTGGGGTCTGAGCCCATTTTGGCCGTTTTTTAATACTTTTGATTTTGCCTTTACATACTACATAAAAAATTGTTTGCCATACCCATGCTTGGTATCTTTTTTTTCAGCACAACTTCATCTATATGATCTGCTAATTATTTTTTCACTTTGACCTACTTTATAAACAGACTGGGCACAAAAATACACAGAAATTATCAAATCCGAATTGAAAAAATATACTATTTATTACAATAAAAAACACAAACATGCTCCATGAACTGTTTTGGAACTTGAAAAAGTAAACATAGGTTACAAACATGAACAAATAAATGTAAAATTGAAATAAAGTAATACTTTATACAAATATTTACCATAAAAAGCATGTATATTTATAGGCGTTTTTTAGCTTGTCTTCAAAACAAAGTAAGAGCAAAATTATACAAAAAGCTACACCAGTGCTTTGTACTCCCTCAAAGTCTCAAATAGTGCAAATGTAATATAAGGTAATAAGAGGTAAAATTACATTTTAATTATTATATACAAATTGAGGTGTAATCAAACTATATACAAATATAATATTTCAAACTATATACAATGGATTTTTTATTTTATTTTTTACATTTTTTTATCTGTGCCACTCTGCAAAGCAGTTTCTGTCCACAACAAGACACAGTGCCACATCACAGGACTGGCACTTCCAGGGAGTGAGGTTTCTTTTTTTGTCCACCTGGTGACAGCGTAGACAACCCCTGCGGCCTTGTGTGGCTTTCAGGCTGGCATCTGTTACCACGGCAATGGGAACAGGGATGTGGTCCGCTCTTCTCTTTGTGGACACGCCCATCCTGTCCACCCCACACAGCTGGGACACCAGTTCTGTCTGGAAGTCCTTGTGGTACATGTGTCTCACTTGTTTTGAGGTGCTTATGTCACAATGCAGAAGGTAGGCATTGGTGGTGGCAATATCCACAAGGTGCAAGAACATGGTGCGGTACCAGCGCGCGGCTCTGCGGTGGGTGGAGTAGTACTGCAGCAGCTGGTCGGACAGGTCAACACCACCCATGTTCCTGTTGTAGGCGATGACTGGGGTGGGGCAGGGGATGTTTTTCACTACCCAGCGTCCATCTTTCTCCTTCACCTTCCTCTTGACCACCTCTCCAGAAACTGCTGGATGGATAGTGGAGCACAGAGACACCTCCCGTGTGTCCATCCATTTCACAAAGACCAGGGACCCCTCCCTGATCCATCTCACAGCACCCCTCTCTGATTTTTTGTTGAGAGCATTTTCTCTACCTTTTGGACACCCCTTCCTGTTCTCCCTGTACGTTCCACAGGCTTCAAACTTCAAATTGTCCAAGTCACGGAACAACTGGGGGCTTGTGCAAAAATTGTCCATGTAAACATGATAGACGGTGCCGAGGTATGATGGCTGAATCAGGCGCATCACAGCATCATATGAGAGCCCATGCAATGTGTGTGTGTGTGTGTGTGTGTGTGTTTCCTGTGTAAATGTCAAAATTTACTGTGTAGCCATTAATTGAGTCAGCCGCCACAAATAATTTGATCCCCCACCTGGTTGGTTCTTGGGTGATAATGTGCCTGACAGGCACTGAGGATTTCAGGAGGATGAGGGGCTTGATCCTGAACAGCTTGTCATGCTCTGGTGTTCCCTTCTTCTCATCTTTTTTTTTTTTGTCCTGGTCTGGGTCACTGGGATGGATGTTCCAAAGCAGAGCCCTGAAACGGTCCCTCGCCATCACTGTAGCTGGAAACGGCACGGATGTAATAGTGTTCTGTTTCCAGTAATCTGTGATGCTTGGCAGTGGCACCAAAGATGTATAAATGAGGAGCCCAAGAAACTTGTAGACCTCTTCAATCCCAGCATCAGCCCATTTGTACTTCTTCCCCATTTCTTTGCTCTTTGCTGCACGCTTGTTGGTGTTGGTGCAGAGTGTTCGCACTGTGGTTGGGGAGAAGTACAGCTGAAACAGGTCCAGAGGTGTATAGTCTGTGTGAGTGTCCACCTGGGCTCCTGGTGTTCTCCGTGGCATGAAGCGGCTTATTTGTGGAGCAGCGTCAGGGTCGCTTCCAGTTCTCCAGGGCTCCAAGCGATGGAGTGGCCCAGCCTGTGGAGATCTGGACCTCACCTGACTCCTACCACGCCCTCTCTGGGTAGGCCTCCGTGTTGAGGGTCCACTATCCTCATATCTGTATACACATGACAACGACAAATAAAAAATTTGTGATTGTTCAGATTATTGTTCATATGCACATGATGGATAGTGAATTCAAATGTGGGCACTAAAATTGTAATTCTCTGGCTCCCTACAGCAATGTGAATGCTCATTTTACAAAAGAAAACCTTACAAGTAATAAATAAATATATACAACTAGAAATAAACATAGATAACATAAAATAAAACGCAAAATAAACACTAGAAAAATCAGTATATCCATCTCCTTGAATTGAGTATGAGAGTTCAGATAAAGGGGGAAACAAAATGCTCTCTTTATTTATCAGTTCAGCCCTGCTCTGTATACATAAACCTACCTAAATATATATCACATTATTTACATATCAGACGGTTTTATAACGTTTACAATACAGCAGTAAATAAAACAAAAGCTACAAATATTCATGATTAGTTTGACTTACCTCTCATCACCGGCGACATCGTCGGTGACAAAAGACGGGTCGGTCACCTCATCCTCATCGTCGCTCTCCTCCTCCTCCTCAGACGATGAAGATGAAATAGTTTCACCTTCGTCATCGTCCTCGGCAAAAAACAGCCTGAGGGCTTGATGGACATCCAATGACCGCTTCATTTCCGTCTCAAAAACTCTGTCTTCTTGCTTTTCTGTCGCTTACAAACACTCTTCTTCTTCAAAATACTCCGTCTTCTCCGCTAACTCCCGCCGCAAACTCCCGCCGCAAACTCCCGCGGTTGACCCCCCTCCCCACCCCACCCCCAGTCTGATGTCTCCGTTTTTTTTATATTGGTCACGTACAGTAGTATCAGCAGATTTTAACACTTTTTCCCGTTTTGTAAAATCACAAGTAATGACGAAGATATGGAAAGAAATGCAACACCTGGCCCCTCCCTCCCACCCACCCACCCCATTTTACGCTCGGATATTTATTTTTTTTTACGGCCAAATTAAAACTATCTTTTATCCGGTTTTACGTGGTGTATCAACGTCAAATAAAAAATAGGAGATAGTTTCAGGTCCGCACTTTCAGGGAAAGTTGACGGCAGAGCTCTAGGTGATCTATTTTTTTTTTTACACCGCTTAGAAGACGTTATGCGATCTGATCACGCCGGCGTGATCGTAGACCCCAAAGGGTTAAGGAAGGATTTTATCAATGATAAAATCAAAATCAATAGCCTGTAGGCCCCCGTATTTGTATTCCTTGGTCATCTCAGTTCTCTTAATATAATGCATCTTTCTCTTCCAGATATAATCAAAATAAATTAATTTGATTGAGTGTCCCTTCAATATCGGAACATTTTAAACTTAACCATCCAACCTTCTTATGGCAGGGAATATTGAAACCCTGTTTAATGCTAATTTATTCATGGGTTTTAATTACTAGTACAAAAGATTTATTAAGTGATTCTCTGTCCATTGATGTATCCAGCTCCAACATATTGTTCTAATTACCGTCGGAGCGCCGGCACTCCCGTTTTACAAGCGCTATTTAAATTACCGTAACTCCCCGACCGTTTGGGCTAAAGAGAAAATTCAAACAGTTTCTGAAAGAAGAGAAGACGGGCTTTGCGGTGATATTATGGTTATTACGGTACATCGCAGGCATCCACATGGAGCGACGGTCCAATCACAGGCAAGAAATGACACGCACGGAGCGGAGCGGAGAGGTGTGTGTGGCGACTCTAGCCGGTTGAATAAATATTTTCGCTTGTCAAAAAATGTCAAGAAAGTCTCTGAGAGAGAGAAAACCTTCAAAAAGGTATGAAGGACCAAGTTGTCTGTCTGAAGCAGATCGATCTCAATCAGAGTAAGTAATGCATTTTGTAAAAGCTTCTAAGAAGATATGCTGTACAGTAAATGCTAACTTTACTAGCTAACTCAGTTTTAGCTTTGTGTGAATCGTTTTTTGTCTGTAACCAATAAAAAAAATCATTTGAATCCTTTGAACATTACTTTATTAGTTTTGATTATCAAAAAGGCTTTCAATGAATTGTCATTGAACTTTTGTTATCTACTTACTCAGTTCACCTGTCTCAGTTATTATTCTATTCTACATTTTTATAGTTTTTATCCTCAAATATATGCAAGTTTTTTTGTGCATTATTATTATTATTATTATTATTATTATTATTATTTCAATTTATCTACCTTTCCTTTAGTTACCTTCCTTCAAATGTTCTGATACATGCCCGTCTTTAAGGATGGATTCTGCTGAACAAGCACAATCCTCCCCTGTACTGGAGAGGAATCCCATTCAGGGTCAGAGTCGGCGCAAGAGATACAGGGCTGCTGGGGATGCTGTGCGAAACCCATCACCATGCTGTCGCTGGCAAACTGAAGCAGACCCTGATATGGTCCCCCAACCACCAAGGTTTATCCCCAAAAGAACCCCTGGTGTACAGCCACCTCTAAATTGTGGAAAGCCAGCAGCAGGTGAAATTTTAACATTTTTTTGATGCTGAAATCATTAACCTATTGTGTACAAACACAAACAAAAATGCATCAAGAAATCTACAAAAGGGGAAGAGGTTTGAATGGAAGAATATCACACCAGAGGAGATGCACAAATACATTGGGAGGCGCAACACAGCCATGTAAAGAAGGAGCCCAAAGGTCTCAGACTTTTGGAGGACAAGAAGCATTTTTGATGTTCCCTTCCCTGCAACTATCATGCCCAGAAATAGATTTTTTGCCATCTCATCCAACATCCACATCAGTGATCCAGCAGAAGATGTTGCAAATGAGCAGAAGAAAGGCAGTGAGGATTATGACTGTCTCCACCGTGTCAAGCCTCTACTGGAAATGATGAGGACCCGCTGCATGGCCTTGTATCATCCCAGGCAAAACATCTCTGTGGATGAGAGGATGGTGGCTACAAAGGCCAGGCTCAAAATCAAACAGTACATGAGGGATAAACCCACAAAATGGGGACTCAAGTTTTTTGTACTGGCTGATGTCAATGGGTATACAGTTGATTTCAAACTGTATACTGGCAAGAACCAAGTGGCCTCTGGAAATGGGCTCTCCTTTGATGTTGTCACATCCCTAATCAACAAAAGCTACCTGGGATCTGGCTACAACATATATTGTGACAACTTCTACACCAGTCCCCTCCTCTTCCAACACTTACACTGTAAAAAAAAAAACTGTATATTTTATGGTAAAACACTGGCAGCTGTGGTTGCCAGAACTTTACCGTAAAATATATGGTGACCATGTATAAGACATTACGTTATGGTTTTACAGAATTGTAAATTTCAAGGTTGAAAATGGTGTTATTTACAGTAAAATACTACTAAAAAATGATATATCATCGACCTATTTACAGTAATTTGCTGTAAAAATAACAGGTAAAAATGTAACTATTTTACAGTAAACTACCGTAATAAATATGGTGACCACGTATAAGATGGTACAGTATGGTTTTATAGAACTGTAAATTTCAAGGTTGAAAATGGTGTTATTTACAGTAAATTACTACTAAAAAAATGATATATCATCAACCTATTTACAGTAACTTGCTGTAAAAATAACAGATAAAATGTAAACTATTTTACAGTAAACTACTGAAATAAATATGGTGACCATGTATAAGACTTTATGGTATGGTTTTATAGAACTGTGAATTTCATAGTTGAAAACTGTTTTGTTTACGGTAAGTTACTATGTAAAATGTTTTAAACCTGTAAACTTTCAAATCAACTCCAATGCATCAAGAAGCTTTGCAAACTTACTGCTAGTACCATAATTACATTAAATTATTGAGTATTCCGAAAGCTTGCTTCTGGGAACAAAAACCAAGTCAAAACTGGAAAACACAACTCAAACTTTAATCAAGTCACTGATGTTTAGATACCACACCTCTTTTCATCATCTTTCCTCAGTCATTTTTATTCAAAATAAAGACTATTAAACAAACTGCATCGAGTCAATGTTCCCTGTGACACAGCATCTGAACAGTTGCTTCTCATAACCTAAAACAAGAAGTCAAAACTAGAAATTTTCCTGCATGGAATGAAAAATTAGAATTGTGTAACCAAAGTCAGTATTACCTTTTTTTAACAAAAATGTCAAAAAATAAATAAATAATACATTATATCGCTGTTGCCTTTATCTTATTGTTCAAGTAATACCTTCAAATTGTTTGACCTAACTGAAAGTACAGCCTCTAACAAAAATGGCAAAAAATACACAAAATTGGACATAAGACATTTGAGGACGTCCCCTGGGACGTTGAAAACAGTGATCCACATTTTCACCATTTCTAACATTTTATGGACCAAACCAATCAATCAATCAATAATCAATTAATCAAGACAATAATACACAGATTAATTGATTATGAAAATTATGATTAGTTCCAACCTCTTTTCATCATCTTTCCTCAGTCATTTTAAATCAAAATAAACACTATTAAACAAACTGCATCGAGTCAGTGTTCCCTGTGACACAACAGCATCTGAAAAGTTGCTTCTCATAACATAAAACAAGAAGTCAAAACTAGAAAACTCCCTGCATGGAATGGAAAAATAAAATTATGTAACCAAAGTCAGTAGTACCTTCTTTTAACAAAAATGGCAAAAAATAAATAAAACACTATATAGCTGTTGCCTTGATCTTATTGTTCAAGTAATACCTTCAAATTGTTTGACCTAACTGAAAGTACAGCCTCTAACAAAAATGGCAAAAAAATACACAAAATTGGACATAAGACATTTTAGGATGTCGCCTGGGACGTTGAAAACAGTGATCCACATTTTCACCATTTCTGACATTTTATGGACCAAACCAATCAATCAATCAATCAATAATCAACTAATCAAGACAATAATACACAGATTAATTGATTATGAAAATTATGATTAGTTGCAGCCCTTGTGTACACCGTTTTATACCGGTTCATACAGGTGGCGCTGTGCAAGAGGTCAGACTTAACAGTTCAGTTGGATAAGTCCATCTTTAACATGTCCCTCTCCAATCCTGGTCAGCAAGATCTGTGATGAGGGTGAGGACTCTTGGGTTCACCGACAGCTGCTTCTTGTTCTTCTTTGTTTCAACTTTTGTGCCCTTCTCAGGATTGATCATGAAGAAACACCTTCGAACACAATTTCATAATCAACCACTAAAAATACAGATTTTTTTTTCTAAATGAGGAAATCTTTTTTTAAATTTATTAATTTAAAAAACATTTCTTTACCTCTGAAGGAACTCAAGTGTGGAGCCCAGACCCACAGGGATATTGAGGCAGTAGTAGCTTCCAAACATCAAACAGATGGCAGAGATGAAGTTGGGGATGTGGTCATTCACAACTTTGCCATCTCCACTCAGCATGAACTGTCTTGAGGCATAGCAAGATATTCCTGCAAAGAACAGGTAGAATAACAAACCAACTATTACCATCCAAAAGCAGTCTTACCAAAATTGCTTGGCTTTGAAGCAGCACTTCAAAACATGACAGTGCATGACAGTTTTCATGTAATACTTGAAAACATTAGCTTAGTGAAACTGATTATCAACACTTACCACATACAATGATGCATGGTGTCACAGGCAAGCTTTCCACTTGTACTTCTTTGGCCAGACATGTTTGTTCAACATAGTGGAAGAGGTTCTCCTCGTTTTCATCAAAGTAGGAGAGAAGAAGGAGCACCATATCCTTGACATCTTCTGAGCAGCCCTCCAACTGCCCTCTCAGAATTTCCAGCTTTGTGACAGCCTGAAGAACTCTTTTGCTCTTGTCTGCACAAATGGTTCTCATGAAATCCAGAAGCCGTTTTCCCTTTTTTTCCACATTGGTGAGGAAAGTCTCTTTCAGCGATATCCCAGTGAGCTCTTGGAAGTGGACTGTCATGCCAATCTCCTGGAACAAAAAAGGCCACTCCTCCATGAGGGATTGCGGGTCTGTTCCCTTGTTTATCTCTTTACGTTGGGAGTAGTAGGTACACTTCATAAGAGTTTCTACCTCGCCTGGGCTGAAGTTAGTCTGTTCACTGAGCGCTTTCATTTTGTTTTTATTCTGCTGTTGGCTTCCTGGTGTCTCACTCAATGGCATATATTTCATTTCCCACTTTATGCAACCATAGGTGTCCTGCATAGCTGCCCTTTGTTCAGCTGGGATTTCATCTGTGTCATACTCATCTGACACCTGTTTGTGCTTCTTTATCCTTGGTGTTGAAGACCGCTTCACATTTTCAATTCGGGCTTGTAACTGCTTGACTAGTGAGTGATATCCTAGTCCAACCACATCACCTGCTATGACATCTTGCAGTGACTGTGGATACTGTGCAATCATTTTTTTGGCAACTTCTGTGGAGGCTTTTGTACTGGGAGAGGCACAGGCTTTCATCATTTCAGTAACAACAATCCGGACCATTTCTCTACGTAGCCGCGGACTTCGCCTTTTTCCCCCTCTCTAAACACTGCATCAAGTCTTCAGGAAACTTCGTCCATGGGATCTGGAAGTCGTTAACCCAGTCTGCAGCAGTAATCCAGCGGGTGGACGATGGGGAGAGACTGACTGAAGAGCATGTTGAGGAAGATGGAGAAGACAACACTGACTGGCTATGGTCTTCATTGGTTTGTGCTGTAAAGAATGGAATCAACAAAATGTATTTAAATTGTGTTTTATCCTTGGTTGCAGACCTACTTCAAAAAAGCTTGTTAAAATTACTTACTGGTTTGTTTCCAGGCAGCTACCAATCTTCTTGCTTGAATTGGTCTCAGTGTTGAAAGCAAATCAGTTTCCTGAATGAAGTGAAAATCCTCAGTGGTCTCTACCCCCAATGATTGGAGTGTCTCCACTAAAATATCCAAGACTGAGGTTGGGAGGTCTGGCAACACCTTTGTGATGGCACTGCGTATGTTGATTTGCTCTGCATCATCCATTTCTGAGTGAAAGTGAATAAAGCACAATTAACACCAGAATGACAGTCCAAGACAGTTAATAATGTGACACACTGTGTTTCAAAGGAACTATTTGGTATCCATCTTTGATGTAAGATGGCAATGGATAGAAATCCATCAAGTCACTGATGTTCAGACACTGCATCTTTTCATTGTCTTTCCTCACTGAGTAAAGGTGGTACTCAGAAAGAAATTCTGCTGTGTACACTGACATCAGAAAATGAACAGTGTCATTTTTAATCAAAATGAGCACTAGTTCACCAAACTGCACGGAGTCAATGTTCCCTGTGACAAGGAATTGCCCTTTTTTATATAACGTTCCCTTGTACAGAATTTCTACTGTGACCTTTGTGTTGGTCTCAGTGAAGTCAAATTGTCTGACTGCATCTTGAATGGCTTTACTGTATAGTCCTGAGTAAAATGGCGAACCATCTTTAACTTGGACGACAGCTTTGCCCATTGATCCTGCTGAAAGATACGCCTGTAACAGCTGATGTCTTTCAGACAGAGTAAGGCAGAGGTTTTTGAAATTTTTCAAATTCCTTGCACATCTCTTGAAATAACTGTGCTTACTTTCAAAGCGCATTGTCCATAGTCTGATCAGGGGCCCAAATTTCAGAATCATTTCTGGGTAGTGACGTAAATAATGATGCTTTGGTTTCAGGCCACTTTCTGGGAATAGAGCCATTCTTGACTCTAAATATTCTTGAATAAGTACATCAAGGTACGCAACCTGAGAGACAGAGATTTTCTGAGCACATATCATGTCCACAATGTCTTTTAGCTGCAGAGTCAACTGCCACACGTTATCTGCTGTATCTTTCACTCTGTCACCAATTATGAGAGGCAACAGCCTTAGAAAATTCCAATTCTGTACAGCTTGACCTGAGAGTTTAGCTCCATGGGGGCTGACCTCACATGGTTTCGTAGAAGCATCAGAAGCACAGTATTTGAACTGTTTAATGCGTCGATTCAGAATGGAATAAGTGAACCAAGCCTTTTTCTTTATGAAATACTTAAGATACAGTGCAACATCATAAGACAAAACACCCTCAAAGATGTCGTGTCCCAGACAAGGTGGCAAACCTGGCAGACAGACATTAAAGTATTTCAAAGAATTAAATACTGACTTAAACTTCACTCCTTCCACATGTGGTGATGTATCTTCAGTCTGAAGGCGATCAACAGCAGAATTGTAGTTCTCAATGGTCCTCTCTGGTCCACACAGATTTGGATCACCCTGAAAGTCAGATCTGTTTATTAGGCAGTACCTACAGAAATATTTTGAGGAGCTGAAATTTTCAGAGAATCCACCGATGCAGTGGGAGCCCAAATTATCTCCAGCAACGCAATACAAGGTTCCCTTGACGGTTTTATTTGATACAACAATCCCATTCTCCTCCAATTCCTTCAAGTCTGTTATTAGTTCAGAGAACACCTTAGCATGACCAAATGCTTTGAAATCTTTCTCTCTACACAATAACACAAGTGACATGTGGTCTATGTCAGACCGTACATGAAGTGGCAGGTTGGCAACAGATGCATAGACAGCTAAAACTTTATGTCTTGTCTTGGCAGAGCCTAAAGGGTTAACTACTTCGAAGGCATCCTGGTATAGAATTAACTTGACACATGATGGATTTTGAGCAAAAAAATCATTGTTTTTGAATATCTGACCATCACTAATGTCACTTAGAACATCTGAAGGAGATTCTGGTGAGTGCTCTCCTGACACACAGTTCTGCCACAGATCAGATTCTAACAAACATTTCAAAGTCTCTCTCACAGGCACATAATAGGCAAACCTGTCTATCCTGTTCTCATCTCTTCCTAAAAACAGTTTCTTGGGCTCCACATAGTTGAATTTTTCTTTGAAAGACTTGGCTTTTGAATAAGGTGTTCACATTGGTCCTGTATGACATGCAGTGAACAGATCAAATCCCTTGACAGATTCACAAACCTTGGTTATGTCCTCATCTGATAATGATGTGTCATTTTTTAGCAGTGAACTAAGTTTACTCAAAGTATATGTTTGACCCAACTCATTTATGTTTTGCATTTCCTCAACAATGTTCTGTATAGTTGAAGCAGGCAGAAGGAACTGCCCCTGCAATCTCAAGTAGAACAAACTCACGTTTCTAAGATAAAGATCACTGAAATTTTCAGATGTGTCCAAATCGACTTCATCTGTGCCTGTCGCTGGACCTGCATCACAGTGAGGGACAAAGTCACCTGACTCAGGTGGAGTAGAAGTTGACGGATGAGAAGCAGATTCTCTGTACACATTACTTAAACTGCGGTCTGTAAAACCTCTGTGCTTCCGTGACATATGCGCGGTAAATGAAGACTTGACCCAGAAATCAGTATTACATCCTCTAACTGGACAACTTACAGCATGTCCTTCTACAATATGCTCCTTCACGTGAGCAATCAGTTCTTGGATGTCTTGACACTGGCGTTCACACAAGGCCACTGCACATTTAAAAGTGGTAATAGCCATCCCAACAGTTTCGTTAGCAGATACAACATTATGCCTCCGGTAAAAATGAGCCTTAAAAGCTCCATACCTGCAAAATGTCTGCTTGCATCCATCTCCAAAGCATTTAAATAAACAGCGCGGTTCATTTCTGTGGAGTTTACAGTGAAGCACATAACCTCTTAAAGTCCTAACAGACTTACCACAGAAATTACATTTCAGCATTTTGCATACAGCTACTTACGTTAACGTAAGCTAAGCTAATGTTCGACACAACATATGCTACACAGTGTGACAAAAGACAATTCAACTCAACTAACATTTAGCAAAATGAACACATTTTGTAAAGTTAAGGAAAGCTAACATTCACCTTTTAAGCGAGAGTAACACAAAACTGCAGAAAAGACCGCGTTAAATTTAACCTGACGTAGCAGACGTAAACTTATAACTTTATTACAAAGCTTTGTTTGCTGTCACACTGGAACACATTCTTTAGACATGCAGATATATCTCAAGAAGATAATTTTACTTACATGCTCTTTAGTCGCGTTGTGCCATCACAAATTAATCCTCACAGAAGAAAAAACCAAACTGCATCGCCGTGCAGACCACGCAGTTTGAATTGCATGATGGTTACGTTGCGTGTCTCTTTCTCCTGTGTGTGAGCGCGCGCGCACGTCTCTGTCTCCGTCACAAGTTGGCGGGCCTCTCAGGCCCCCTCCTCCCTCTCCCCCCACCAGTCAACTGAGAGCAGCGTGCACACCATGTGCACACAATATTCTCCACATATTCTGCAGTCACAGCAGGCCCGTTTTGAGGATTATAATGCTGAACTCACCTACTCAAAAGTACACATGCAAAATCTGACATTACGGTTTGACATTACGGTGAAAACATTTTGGTCAAATTAATGGTCATTTGACCAAAATGTATATTTCCACAGTAAAAATGTATTATGACGGCAAAAATTAAAGTTATGTATCGTTTCTCGACTTAGGGTGGTACTATACTCTTTTCGGTTTCTGGTGTTTTACTGTCCATACTGACCATACTTTTTTTTCAAACATTTTTTACCATATTTTAAACATCTTATTTCCATACAAATTAAGGTGTGTTCTTGCTGAAATGTAAACAGTTTTATACCATAAATTTTAAAGTACACATCAGCAAAATCTGTAATTTAAACAGCATTAAAATGTTAATTTTAGTGTGATTACGTATTTGTGACATTATAGTATTTCCCTGTTAATTTTACCAAAGCATTATATTTTCCACAGTAAAATTATGTGTTTTTTACATATTGTTACAGTAAAAATTAAAGTTCTGAACCGTTTGTTATCTACTACACTGATATACTGGTTTCAATTTTACAGTCTTTTACTGTTGGTATTTAACAGTTTTTATTGTAAATTTGACGAACATTTCTTACAGTGTAGGCCAGCAGGGATTTGGGGCTTGTGGCACCTACAGGCAAGGGAGAGTGGGTGTTCCATCCACTGAAGAAAATGCCCTAAATAAGAAGTCACCAAGAGGATCCATAAGGTGGATTAGAGATCACGACTTATTATTTGTCAAGTGGATGGACACCAGAGTGGTTTCACTTTGCAGCAACATCCACACCGTCTACACAGGTGACACAGTGTTGCAATGGCAGAAGGGAGAAGATGGTGAGAGCGTCGGAGGGTCCCCATCCCGAGACCCACAGCAGTGGCTGACTACAACCGCTACATGGGAGGAGTGGACACATCCGACCAGATGCTTGGGACCCACTCAGTCCACCGGAAAACCAGGAGATGGTATATTACAGTGTTCCAGCATTTTGTGGACATTGCTGTAACCAACAGCTATATAATCCACAAAGAAATGTGTGCCAAACAGCAGCAGAGGCAGCAGAGTTGCCAGGAATTCCAAGAGGAGCTGTGTGCTCATCTCCTTGGGGTTTCTTTGAAATCTAGGTGCCCACCAACACCCAGTGGCACACATTTTCCTGCCTGCACGAGTGGCGATGGACAGGCACAGGGGTACAAGGCTACCAAAGGAAGGCGGAAGTGCACTCTGTGCAAAAGAAGCACTCCATGGCAGTGTGAGCAGTGTGATGTGGGTCTCTGTCTCCAAGTGGACAGGAATTGCTTCACCATCTACCACACAGGCCCAAAAACGCCTGGTCACATGTAATAAATAGTTGACAATATATGGACAACTGAGAGAGCAAGACTCAAAAACTTTTTTGTACATATTTATAACAGTTCATATTTCCAATTGATGTTGTCTTACAGTGTGTTCATGTTCAATTCCAGTCTCTACTTCATTATAAACATTGGAAACATCCAAGTCCGTTTTTTGTTTTTATTTTAAACTGTTATTACATTGTCCTAACACATAATTATGCTAGATATTGCCAGATATTGAAAGCTTGGGTTATTCTGAAAAAAAGGGCCAAAAGTAATCACTCATAACATGATTTCTGACTCTTTTAGGGCCAAAATAACAAAAAAGATCCAGGCGGCCTGTATGATACTTGGTCAATAAAGGGTTAAAGATGCTTCTGGAAATGTATGTTAATGCTAAATATAAAATGCCAGTATGTAAATAGGCAGTTGTAAATATACATGTAAAATAACATTTTACAAATGACTTAACTTGAGCTGAAACACATAAAATTAACATAACCTTGAAGTTAATATGATGATAAAATTTGTGAAAATAGTGAGGGAGAGAAGAGGGTGTATATATAGAGGTCTGAGCTACTATTATCTCCAAACAAAGGCAGTTATTGTGCAAACATCAGCAATTCAGCTATGTGCATAGTAATAAAAATAACAGCAATAACAAGCAAAAAATTTTAACAACGGTCAATCAGGTGAGATGATGCCACTATCACTACTTTTAAAAACATTTTTATTGGACAAAAGTAGCAAATTTTAGTGTAAAATTTGACCTCATTAAGTTTGTATTTCTGTAAATCATCATGTTATTGTAGCCTGGCGAAAGATAATAGCACAGGACACAGACTGTATTGGGGGTCTTTATTCTGAACAGAAAAATTGGTGATCAAGTCCAATGTAATAAAACAAACAAAATAGGAAATAAAAACAAAGCTTTGCAGCAGACTTCTGCTGTATAGTACTTGCAGAAACAAAACGAAATCAGCACCAGCTGAGGACTCCTCTCTGTACGCTGAAACTTGTCTTCAAGACTTTCTCAAGGCACATCTTGTCTGTCTCAACAAGCATAAACTTCTAGTGCAAAAACACTAACTTCAAATGACTGTAGAAGTCAGTCTACTAGTACAAAAGAGTGCAAAAATATCTCTAAACATGTAGGCTAGTACTTAGGGAAGCAACAAAATATCTCTAGCAGGTCATCTGTAACACAAACAGCCCACAATTTCACAGCTACATTCACATGTCTTATACTGTTACAATAAATGTGTGGAACTTGCATGTACTAACATGCTTATCTGTCCAGGAGCACAAACAAAGTGGCGACAGGGTACTACGCCATTATCTCTGACTTCAACATGGTCTGCAAATCTATTGACATCCGACAAATACACATATCAGTATGCATCAGTTCACAAAATGCGGTTGCAAATTACTCTACATGTCGTTTGCTTGATATTTCAGACCACGAGCTATGTTTCACATCATATTTACCTTCAAAACAGTCCATAATTTCCGGAAAACAAGTCTGCGTGTTCATGTCGCGGTAAAGCAAGGTGGCGTCTCTCTTCTGGGCCTCTCTCAAGACTGTTTCCTAAAACATTTAGCTCACAGGATTATTCGACTGGAAAACAGTGCCATCTGGTGGCATGGGTGATTATCGTCACAGTTTCCCACCCGGCTACATTATTTTTTCCATCTCTTCCATTTAAACACAGAGACCAGAAGAGGCCAAAGTGCAGAAAAACCCTGTGCCAGCAAAGTCTCCTCACCCCAGAAGAAGCAGTGTCCTTTTTGTGGACTTAGATATAAAGCAGAATCTAAGAGTCACAGAGACTGTGAAAAAAAAAGAAGAGCTCAATCTTTTAAGCAAGTTTGCTCACAGACAGTAAGTGTTGAAATATTGGAATATTACCATTCACACACACACACACACACACACACACATTGAATGGAGACTTTTTTTTAATATTACAGTGGTAAATCTCTAATGAATTAATACAGGGACTTTTACCACAGTTTGCTGTGCAGTAAGGCAATGTCCTACCCTCTGGATAATATGCCTTTTTTCAATGGTGTCATTTCCCCAGTTTAGGAAAATAGTCATAGTCACCATTGATTGTACCTTTTTTAATTTTATTTTATTTTTATATTTTTTTGTCTTTAAAAAAAGGTGAAAACAACGTCTCTCTGGAGGATAGTCTTGTTTTCCTCACTGGATATGACAGTGTCCCAGCACTGGGCTTCTCCCCAAACCCAAGCCTTGAGTCATCACCCATTCCCGATTTCCACAAGCGAATACTTGTGAAAAATATTCTTAGCATTCCAGTTCATGCAGTATACACTGCTTTCAAATCTGATATGACTTTTGCCATGCGCAATTCACTGGGGTTTGGAAGAGCGTAATAGGTATTATTATGGAGGGCTTTTAGAGCTTGAGTTGTGATGAGGATGTTTGTTTGTTTGTTTTTCAAAAATAATTATTTCATTTTATTTTTTCTAGAGACAGTATTGAATAAATGCATGAAGAAATATGAGTAGAAATGTTATTTGTTACTTTCAAAGATATATTTCAAACCTTGTTTTTTGTTTCAGATTTAATAATTCACAACTGTACAATGTATGTCATTTACCTCCACCCTTTGAAACCTTATACTTCCACTCTACACTTATGCTTTTATTTAACTAAAAGAACTGAATACTTCATTCACAACTGAATATAATATGCATGGCACATATCTATGTGGTGATAACATCACATTTTGTTATGAAAGAAAAGCACATTATAAGCAAATCAGGAGGATCAACAATACAAACAACTGTATTACTGCAGCTAGTAGACTATCTCTCAAGCAGGCCACATGCTATGACAAAAAGTTCAATTCCATGATTTCCATCATCAGTAAAGGGGTTGATGGGCCTTAACACCACATTCCACTCGTGATCATGAGGGGGTTGCACAGGCACACGATTGAGTGGCCTTTGATGCTGAGGAAGTTGGAGCATTCCAATTGTCCATAGTTGCAGTGGGGACCAACTCTCCATTGTCCTCAAGCTGTGGTTGTTCCACTGGCTCACAAACTCATCCACAAATCTGTTAATTCTTGGATGATAAACATGGTGAACAGCTGTAATGTGAAGAGGGTCATTGCTGTCTAAAAGTCTGAAATTTTCCATAAAGAGGAAAAGGTCTTTATATTATCCTGACACAACCCTGTTTACTTCTGCCCACAATCTTTCAATCCTTTGATTATGGACACTACGCCCAACCATGAAACTTCCTCTGTTTGTTCCTCGATTCTTAATCATGAACCGTGCAACATCAATGTCCTTACTACCAGCATCACCACTAACACAATGTGGCAGTCCAAATACATCAAAAGCACCCTGGAAAAGATGCAAGGCAGTCGATGCTCGGTTGTCTGTGCAACATCTCAGGAAGGTAATGCAGTGAGTGTAGCCATCAACTGCTCCATGATACACAAATCCCCATGGATTTAACTTGTGGTTTGTGTCAATATGCCTGAAATAAGAAGAAATTAGTTACTATTATTATTATTGGGTGTGCCTGAAAGCGCACACTATGTGTTATCCACCGCGCTTATTCTTATTATTATTGAGTGTGCCTGAAAGAGCACACTCTTTACTACCCACCCGGCTTATTCTTGTTGAGTGTGCCTGAAAGTGCACACTATCAGGCACACTCTGGGTGCGACATGCGACGTGCTTTACGGTAAGCGCAATTCTGTCACTTCCGGTTATCGGTGTTGCTGCCACGGTGCTCTCTGCTCTGCTCACCTAAACAGATTTTCGTATATTTTTCACATTAGTGACTACCTACATAACTCTACACTGTCCTTACACTTGTTCTGTTTGTGCAAGAACAAGTTTCTTAACTTTAGCAACCACAACCCGATAGTTTTCCCAGTTTCTGTTAGTCACACTAATTTCCCCAACTATAGCAATGGCTTCTCTCTGCTCTCCTGCTCTCTCTTCTCCTGCTCTCTCCTCTCCTGCTCTCTCCTGCCCTGTGTGCCTCATGTTTAGTTACTCCTCATCCTCCTTTAGCTATAATGGTACTTGTAATAAATGTAGTTTATTTGTAGCTTTGGAGGCGAGGCTCAGTGAGTTAGAGGCACGGTACCGCACCACCGAACAGTCAGTAGCTGCTATAGTTAGCCAGTCCCCTGTAGCCGGTGCGGTACCACCGAAGGTAGCTTCGGCTAGCCGTCCCCCGGTAGTTCCCGAGCAGCCGGGATGCTGGGTGACTACACGAAAGAGGCATAGCCCCAAACTGAAGCCCACGGTACACCACCAACCGCTCCACGTTTCAAACAGATATTCCCCACTCAGC
>CM053987.1:22275377-22293016 GCA_028641955.1 Protonibea diacanthus
GAGTGGGCTGGTGGGGGTCAGGTCAAGGTGGCAGGCTGAGGTGTGGAGGGGGAGGGGAGAATGAAACTCCATGCAGCAAAAACTTTTTTTAAAATTTATATGCAGACCAATACACACTCAGCAAAGGCAAGCAAATCAATCAAAAAATAGTATAAAAAAATAAACAAATACGTTGTCGTTTAGCAACAGTAGCAATGCTGCTGTGATTCAGGGTCAGTCTTCCGGGGACTTCTAAGTCTTTCATTTATGAAAATACAGTAAATCCTCCTGTTCATGAACACACTTAAATCACAAGGCTACTGTATAGTATACAGTAGTCAAACCAGCTTCAATCTGTGATCTGTGTGACACTGGGAGACCAAAAAGCCCACTAAGTGCAAACAAAAGGTTGAGCAATGAGAATGCTAATGAGATGTTTGTACGGCTCACCTGGCCTAAAGCTGAATAACCTGCAGTCTTCCAAAAGGCTGATAATCAGCTGTAATTCTTCCTCTTTAAATGGAAATTCACAAAAAAAGTTCTTGCTGCATGGAGTTTAATTTCTGGTTCAATTTATTGATGCAGGATTAGGCCTATACAACAAAAGAACAATAGAACAAAAATAAAAATACAGTAAATGAAAAAAAAAGAAAAACATAAATTACAAAAAAAAAAGAAAAAGGCAAACAGCCCTTCTTGTCCAAAATTGCCGACACATAATGTAGCCTACGTCCACATAGACCGATGATTGTACTGGACTGGAAAGCAGCCGACAGAGTCATTAAGGAAGGAGAGTATTTGTGGTGTCTATATCTAACATGTCACTGTTTACTAAATCAACAACATCTAGGCTATTCTAGGCTATCCTTACATAATTACTAATGCTTCCCTTCTCTTGTGCTCGTGCACTCTATACTGTATAGTATATGCTAGTCAAACCAGCTGCATTTTCTGCTCTGTGATCTGTGTGACACTGGGAGACCAAAAAGCCCAGTAAGTGCAAACAAAAGGTTGAGCAATGAGAATGCTAATGAGGTGTGTAAGCTACATCATCCCCAGGTAGAACAACTGTAAAAAGATTCTGTGAGGGAAGCGCCATCTTCAGGTCACACCCTGTAATTAAACAAATAGGTGGAGTTACAGTAAAAAATAGACACGCCCAGGAGAAGGAGGGGGGTCTTTCCAGCGCTGGAAATTGGCAGGCAGTTGGCTGGAAGATGGCTGGCTTTCGACTTGGATGGGAACTTTTGAGTTGCTACTACTGTATTTCTTCATGCAATGTTTCTGCAGAATGGAAAATTCCAATAGGGCCGCAGCAAATTGGCAGTTGCCATCAGGGATCAGGTCAGAGCGAATGTTCAGGTTTGAGGATTCAAACTCCTCCAATCTGTCCTCATGTGAGTAAGGTATTCACAGGTATATTTGTTGAACTGTTTGGGCTGAGACTTTGAGCGCTGCTTTTCTTCTAGTCATATTGTCATACTGGTCACATCAGAAACTGAGAATCACTTTTGTGTTGGAGTGGGCTATTTGGCATTTGAAACTCAATCTTGTATTTGTGCAACAAATTCTTGCCACAACAACACCTAGTATCACAAATGGTTTCTGTGAGACTCTGTGATGGCCACTCTTGACCCTGACCAACACATTATCTCATAGACTGTACACAGAGACTCTAAAATTCCCAGACTGATTCTGTCGATGTATGCAGTGTTACGTTGCTTTTTGTGCCCTTTTCCATATCCTGTTTTGTTCAAACAAATGCTTCTGCTTTTGAGTGGGCTGTGTTCTTCTTCATAATATTCACTTGGTGTCTCGCTATGGGATGCAGCCTCCTGCAGCCCTGATAGAAGCATTTATCTCAATCGCCAATCTTGATTGGCCGGTGAAGGTGTTTATCCGCGCCGCACCCAGTAGTCCCACCTACTATATATAGTATGTACAGATAACACTCCCTCAATTCAAAACCTGTTCTCACCTGAGAGCTTATCTCATGTTGGAGCTTTTCACTAGTTTAACTGTCCACCAGACGGATCTTGCTAGCTTCCGTCACTGTGGACGCAAGTGTTGTGCTCTAACTTCTGCCTTGTCCGTTCATACCAGACCGGACCGGTGAGTATTTCTTTTCCAGCCCCTCCACAGCGGAATTCTTCTCAGCTCCCCTCCACGGATGCTCGAGTCGGTCGAGCTAAGCTAGCACACCAGCTACCCCTCTCGTCCCCACGCTAGCATACCAGCTAGCCTCGACCCTTTTCTCCGCTAGCACTCCAGCTCGTCGTCGAAATGGGGACCACTAAAAATCCTCACACCAGAGGACACTCTCGGCTCTGTTCCTGTGGGAATAAAATCTCAGGGAAGGACATCCACTTGGTGTGCAGTACCTGTCTGGGGGTTGACCACGCCAGGTTAGCCCTCGAAATTCCAGGGTCCTGTGGACACTTCAAAGTGTTCACGGTCAAGAGCCTCAGACGCAGGCTAGCCCGCCAAGCTAGCCTCACGGACCGTGACCCTTTTCTCCCCACCGCTGACCAAGGCCCAGCCGCGGAGGAAGACGAGGACATGGCCAGGGAAGTTCCGGAGACTGGCTACGACTGGGCCGACCAGTGCGAGCAGCTCCAAGCTCCCCCGTTTCCCAAGGAAGACGTGCTGGAAATTGGCCCCACGGAGGATGATGATGACGCCTTGTTCCTCATATCAGAGGACCAGGAGGAAGATGACACCTTCGTGGCCCCAGCCCTGGCTGAAAAGCCGAAGCTAACCGAGTCTACCAACAGGGAGGAAGGCGGGGTGAGCTCTCCAGCTCCTTCCCTCCATGTGGACCTGCTTAACATGTGCAAATGTGCGGCAGAGAAGCTGGAGGTCCCATGTGGACCTGCTTAACATGTGCAAACGTGCGGCAGA
Source organism: Protonibea diacanthus (assembly GCA_028641955.1). Taxonomy (NCBI): domain Eukaryota; kingdom Metazoa; phylum Chordata; class Actinopteri; family Sciaenidae; genus Protonibea; species Protonibea diacanthus. Next base: position 22,278,258 of record CM053987.1, read on the forward strand.
GAAGCTGGAGGTCCCCTGGCTGGTTGCAGTAGCGGAACCCACCCAGTCCCACTACGAAGGCAAGCGGCACCCCCTGGCCCGTAGTGCAGTGAAACAGCTTCTTCCTGTCTTCCCCGAGTTGCTGGCCGAGCTGTCCAAAATTTGGAGTAATTGCCCGTACAGCAACAGGAGCCCCATCCTGGGCGCAGCATCCCTCGACTGCGAGGCGATGGAAGCCCAGGGTCTCCTCTCGATGGCTCCGGTGGAAGCCCCCGTAGCTGCGCATCTCTGCCCGGGCAGCACGAGCCAGCTATCTGCGGCCTCCTCCAGGCGTCCGACACTGCCAACCAAGCCCGAGTGGTTCCAGTCTGCACTGGCCGAGAGGGCATACAAGGCAGCCGCCCTCTCGGCCAGAGCTCTCAGTGCTCTCTCCATCCTCACTGCCTATCAGGCAGAGCTGTTTGGGGCATCCGCTGATGAGCAGGACCCCAACACATGGGAGGAAATGGCGATCATTGCTGATTAGTCCCTCCGCATCCAGCGCGTCTCAGTCCAGGCCATGGGCAAGGTGATGGCGACCCTCGTCATTCAGGAGTGAGCGAGATGGCTCAGCTTCGCTAACCTGACTGACAGGGAGCGGGATGACATACTAGATATGCCAATCGTCCCGGGGGGCATCTTCTGCTCTGCATTGGCCACCATGCAGCAGAAATGTGAGGTGAAGAAGAAGGACAATGAAGCCCTGAAACTTTTTCTCCCCCGAAAAGCACCCACCCCTTCATCTCCAGTGCAGTGCAAATCGTTTGCTCAAGCTGCTTCCCAGCCGCTGCATTTCAGGATGCTGAAGTGGCCGCAACAGCCCGCCCCGACCACAGCCCCGCCGCCTCCCCCGGCCGCCGCAGCTTCGGTCCCCAGGGATAGCTAGGGAAATCTGAGAGCGCCGAATTTCGTGTCCCCCGGGCCCCGGCCCCTCCACAGGGAGGCTCCACCAGGGTCCGAAAGGGGCGCACCTTTTTGGGTGACTTTCGCAGGGGGCAACGGGGCGCACTTTTTTGGGTCACTTGTCGAAACGGCGCCCGTCTCTGCCTCATCTGTGTGTGCCCCTGGGAGACTGGCTGGGTGTACCAGGGGCACAAAGCATAGGGGCGCTTTTGGGTGCACTTTTTGGCGTCACTGTTTCATAGGGGTGCCTTTTGGGTGCACTTTTTTGGGGTCTCTTTTTTGGGGCACTTTGGGTCACAAATTGAATGCTCCCTCTGAAAATACATAAAACAATTTTATTACAAAAACTCACAAAAGATACAATGAACATTGTTTTGAAAAAGTGAATTCTATAAACTATGAACTATGAATAAAATTAGAACATTTTTCACACATAATACACCAAACGTTGTTTTGAAAAAAATGAATTCTATAAACTATGAACTTTGAATAAAATTTAACATTTTGAACAAATAAAATTTAAAACATTTTTCTCACACACACACACATTTTAACAACATTTTTATTTAAACCAGACAGTCAACACTGTGACATTGTCCATTATGGATGGGGCTCCCTTGAGCCCCATCTCCGCCCATGCTTCCCGGAAATAGCGGACACGATCCCTTGCTTCGCCGCGCCCGAGGGAGGAAAAAAAGTATGGGTTGGTCGGGATGGCCCTGGAGCGGGGGCGGAGCCAGGTCCTGCACCATTCATACTCCTCCGCCTCCAGGTACACCTGGATCACCACTTTGGTCTGGCCATTGGTGATCCGGGATTGCTTTGGTGGTGTTGCCCGGAAATATTCTAGGAAGGAGATGGCCTGGCCCACATACAATATGATTGTTGTTGGGGCCAGGCCAATTTTCCTTAAGACAGCAGGGTAGCTGTAGTGGAAAGAACAAATTAAGAGACACATGAGGCCATGCAGAATAAAGAAAATGATGATGATAATAATAATAATAATAATAATAATAAATAAATCAAACACTGTAGAGTACATAGACAGAAGGCAGTAAGGGTACTTCTTTCAAAGTTCAGCACTTATGACTTCAGGAGGGGTGTCACACCAGTTGTCAAGTTGAGTTTTTGTCTTGTCTTCATGTTGTCTTGTCATTTCCTGTTTTATTTTGAAAAGTAATTCTCTCGTTTCAGGTCACTTGTCCTTCCTCCTGTGCTCTGGTCTGATTGTCCTCCCCTCATGTGTGCTTATAGTCTGCTTCTCCCTTTGTCCTGTGCCAGTGTGTCGTCTTTAGTCAAGTGTTCACCAGCCGATTATCTTGTCTCAGTCAAAGAAAGTTTATTCACAGTTGTTGCCTCAATTCAAGAGTTTTTTCTGGGAGACTGGCTGGGTGTACCAGGGGCACGAGGCCCGGCGTGGTGTACCAGGGACACGAGGCATAGGGGTGCTTTTGGGTGCACTTTTTGGGTCGCTTTGGGTCACTGTCATTAAATAAATTGAATACTCCTTTTGAAAGTACAAAACAATTTCATTAAAAAGAACTATAAATTTCGAACATTTTTAACAAACAATAGAATTAATATTGTTTTGAAAAACAAACTTTTAATAAAATTTAACATTTTAAACAAATAAAATTTAAAAAGTATTAAAGTATTAAGTATTAAAAGTATTTTCCACTCAAAATACACAGAACATGGTTTTGAAAAAAATGAATATAAAGTATGAATAAAATTTAAAATTTTGAACAAATAAAATGTAAAATATTTTTCACATAAAATTTGAAATATTTAAAAATATGTTTCATAGAAAATACACAGAACATTGTTTTGAAAAAAATGAATATAAACTATGAATAAAATTTAACACATTTTAACAACATTTGTATTTAAACCACACACAACACAACAATTTTTTTAATAAGACAACTGGTCTCTTTTTCCAGGGGCTTGGGGGACAGGCCCACCTTCTCCTTCACCTTTTTCGCTAAAGTTGAAAGGGCAGCCAGCCTCTTCCTTGGCGAGGTGTTCAGAACGAAGAAGAGAAACACAATTAGCTCAGTGAATGTGTACTATGGTGTGCTAACGATGACATGGCTTCAACTTTTTTTTCCCTCCTCCACAGCTGTGGGGCGAGCGGGAGCAGCAGCAGCAGCAGCAGCAGCAGCAGGTTCTTGGACTGCCAGGCAGACAAAGAGGTCCCTGATCTGTTTGGCTCTGGTCAAGTTTTTGTGCAGGGCGTAGAACCGCTGCTGTGTGTCCACGCTGTGGCACATAAAAGTGGAGATGTTCTGCCGAACCTCTGTGTCGTTTGTTTCGAAGTTCTGCGTGAAAGATAATAAGGCTTGCGTCAGTATAAGAAAAAAAAAAAACACACAAATTGAGTTGATGTGTTTTGTGTTTTTGATACTCACATAGGTGGACACGGCAGTCCTCAAGTCCATTATGGATGGGGCTCCCTTGAGCCCCATTTCTGCCCATATGCCCCGAAAGTAGCGGACCAGGTCCCTCGCCTCGCCGCGCCTGAGGGAGGAAAAGAAACAAGGGTTGGTCGGGACAACCCGGGACTGGAGGCCGAGCCAGGTCCTGCACCAGTCGTACTCCTCCGCCTCCAGGTACAACTGGGCCATCCCAAACTTCCTCACCGTCTTGTGGTCCAAGACCTGCAGAAGACAAAGTATGACAGAAAGCAAAGAGGTCAGTCAGCAGTACACAGCTGTGAAGACAACTCCTGACGTTAAAGATATCAAAGATCCCCAAAATGAAGAGATCAATTTGTTACTCATTTTTAATGAGAGAAATAGACCCAAAGAGATTATAATGACACTCACATTGATGAGGTAGCCAGCCTCCTTATTTCCAATCGCTTCCTCCTCCTTACTTCTTTGACCCGCATGCGGGTCAGGACTCCGGTCCGGTGACCATGTATCGATGCAAGGTAAGCGGCCAGGTACCCAAAGAAATGGTACCGTGTCTTTGGGTCTCGTGGAGGGGCCTTCTCAATGTTAAAAAGAGATTTTTTAATGACTTTTATGGCACTGAAAAAAAAAAAAAAAAAAAAGGGGGAGAGAAGAGAGGGAGAGGCATTACGGACTCACCGAGGAGTGAGGGAATTTGGGCCCGGGCCAAGGCCTGGCACCTGGCCAGGTCCTCCCTGGACACCAGTTTTTGCCCCTTTGTTTGTTTGACCAGGGACTGGTGACCGAGGACCATCTGTCCCAGGTCCTTGTGTAACTTACGCAACTCCCAGATCACCAATTTGCTCTGACCGCTGGTGATCCAGGAGTGCTTAGGGGGCGTGGCGCGAAAATACTCCAGGAACGAAATGGCCTGGCCCACATAGAGTATCACCGTCGTAGGGGCCAGGCCAAGTTTTCTTAGGACAGCAGGGTATCTGTAGTGGAAAGATCAAATTAAGAAAGACACATGGGGCCATGCAGAATAAAAAAAATGATAATAATAATAATAATAATAATAAATAAATAAATAAATAAAACACTGTAGAGTACATAGACAGAAGGCAGTAAGGGTACTTCTTTCAAAGTTCAGCACTTACGATTTCAGGAGGGGCACGTTAAAAAGGAACTCCCACGTCCAATATGTTAATGTTGACCAGCCAAGCATGAGGAATTTGACAAACACCTTAGCCCAGCTGATCTTGGATACGGTGTCCCCTGGATTTTAGAGGTGCCTTCTGGGCAAAATATGTAGGCGCCGTATTCCTCCATGTACGCATCTGTAAAGATGGATAATGAATGTAGCGTGAACACACACCACCACACACCTGCACAAATACACTGTGTTCTTTCTTACTCATGGAGGTGCCCAGGGTAATACTTCTGAGGGTGGACCCCCTACGTCTGCCTCTGAAGTAGGGAGCAATGGCTCGGAAAACCCTCTTTACTTTTTTGTCCATAACTTCCTCCTAGAAGAACAAAACAAAACACCGTTAACACCAAGGCTACATGACCACATAGCCTCATCGGTTCTACACTTTGTCAAGATTTCTAAAATTATCAATGAACTAATCCGTCTCACTCACCTCCTCCTCCGATTCGTCGGGAGCCGGACGAGTGGCAGGGGCAGGGGAAGAAGACAGGTGCTTGGTTTTGGCCGTCTTCTTCCTGGGGGGGTCGTGGCTCTCCTGGGTAGAGAGAGAAAAACAGTAATACGACATGACTGAGTGACACACTTTGGCCTTCGGCTAAAAGATTACAGCACCATATCACACTAATCGGTTATCTTCTCACCTCCTCCGCCTGAGGAGAAATGAAGCCTCCTTTTCGAGCTTCTGGCCCGCTGCTGCTGCGGCTGCTGCTGCGGCTGCTGCTGCTCCTGCTGTGGCTGCTGTTGGGGCTCCTCAGAGTCTGAGGACTCTGATGATGATGGCTGCTGCTGCTGGGGCTCCTCAGAGTCTGAGGACTCGGATGATGATGATGGCTGCTGCGGCTGAACACGCAACTGGCTCTGCAGAGGGAAAAACAAACACCAAGAGAAAACAGGGCTGCAAATGAATGGCAATGTAATGATTTAGTTATTCAAAGAAATTGATCAGGGATAGATTGAATATTTGCTATTTATTTTTCATTCACTCACCTTAAGGCCAGCAACATGTTTTTTAAGGCGCTTCACCTGGGCAGCCAAACCCTTCACTTCCTTTTTTAGTTTTTTACAGTTTTGGCAGCCTTGCCGGTTGGAGGTGGAGGACCCCTCCCCGGGACCTGCCTCATCCAGGTGAGTCATCATGGGAGGCTGGGGATTTGTCGCCCTCAGGCTGGCCAAGGCAGCAATTGCAGCTGCCTTTTTGGCCTTCGTTCTCTCCTCCTCTATTCTCTGCATAGTTAGATCTTTGTGCTTTTTAAATGTTTCTCAATGTTAAAAACATGGGGCGTGCAGCCAGGGATGGGGCAGGGTCCTGCTGGAATAACTGTACGCTCTGTGGCCATGTTTTCAATATGGCCATTTCTTTGGTGTTTTGTATTGTGTGGGTCTCCCGCAGGTGCTTAGCCACCATCTACAGCATTTTGCCACAGATGGGGCAAGAGCCAATGTGCCGAGTTTTTGTCATCTATGAAATTAAAGACAGAAAAAATAGGTTCATTGACCAGGAAACTGTGTGTCAGCAACTCAACTTCTGTATGCAACACTTTTAAGCACTAAATATAAACACTGAAAAAAATTAAACATGCATGTAATTCATGTCAATTTTGACAACCATCCAAGTCACCAACAAAGTTCAGTCTGAGAAAACATCAAAAAAAAGGCTAGGTCATAATGGGTCACTTTTCCCAACAAGTGACCCATTATGACCTAGCCCTTTTCGGTCACTTTTTTGGGAGCCCATAAAGTGACCTTCTCTCCAACTGAGAGAACATTAAAACACTTTATAATTACAATACTTTCGGCAAATACTGCATATTAAACTCACGTTTTCAGTCCGACGCACACAAACACGCTCCCCGAGATGCTAGTACGCACAGGACTGCTACGATGTAACACGCACTAAACACGCACCTAATTAACGGCAATTTTGGTAACCCTCCAAGTCACGGACACAAAGTTCAGTCTGAGAACACATTAAAACACTTCTTAATTACAATATTTTCGGCAAATACTGCATATTAAACTCACGTTTTCAGTCCGACGCACACAAACACGCTCCCCGAGATACTAATACGCACGTGACTGCTACGATATAACACGCACTAAACACGCACCTAATTAACGGCAATTTTGGCAACCATCCAAGTCACAGACACAAAGTTCAGTCTGAAAACACATTAAAACACTTCATAATTACAATATTTTCGACAAATACTGCATATTAAACTCACGTTTTCAGTCCGACGCACACAAACACGCTCCCCGAGATGCTACTACGCACGTGACTGCTACGATGTAACACGCACTAAACACGCACCTAATTAACGGCAATTTTGGCAACCATCCAAGCCACGGACACAAAGTTCAGTCTGAAAACACATTAAAACACTTCATATTTACAATATTTTCGTCAAATACTGCATATTAAACTCACGTTTTCAGTCCGACAGACACAAACACGCTCCCCGAGATGCTACTACGCACATGACTGCTACGATGTAACACGCACTAAACACGCACCTAATTAACGGCAATTTTAGCAACCATCCAAGTCACGGACACAAAGTTCAGTCTGAAAACACATTAAAACACTTCATAATTACAGTATTTTCGGCAAATACTGCATATTAAACTCACGTTTTCAGTCCGACGCACACAAACACGCTCCCCGAGATGCTACTACATACGTGACTGCTACGATGTAACACGAACTAAACATGCACCTAATTAACGGCAATTTTGGCAACCATCCAAGCCACGGACACAAAGTTCAGTCTGAAAACACATTAAAACACTTCATATTTACAATATTTTCGTCAAATACTGCATATTAAACTCACGTTTTCAGTCCTACGATGTAAGTGCTACAGTGCTACGATGTAACACGCACTAAACACGCACCTAATTAACGGCAATTTTGGCAACCATCCAAGTCACGGACACAAAGTTCAGTCTGAAAACACATTTGTAGCATACCCTCCGAAGGATGGTAAGAGACTCGACTGATGGTTTTTAAATGTTTATTGCAGATCCGTGAACCAACGTGAGAACTACCAACAAAAGAGAAAATAATCACATTTCTGTTCCCATACCGAGCAATAAAAGGCGGGCAAAAGTTAACATAAATTTACGACACAAATCATTAATTAATTAAATGTCGCCATAAGCACCACACACACCAACCTTGTGCCTCCTCGGGGGGTTGCCAAAACACATTCTTGCTGTCGTTTATGTTTTATTTACTTATTTCTCCTTTTACCGTGAACTTTGTCGTCTTTTTCGCTAACTCATTCATTCCGTACTAGCGAAACAACACCGGCGGAAGTAGAAAAAGGTGCCCTTCAAAATAAAATCCTGCTACATAAAATGTAACGAAAATCACGTCCAAAACAAGCAAACGTATACACAAGAATAGAACTACGGGTTCCCAGAAACAACACAAACTATTAAACCCACACAAAGTGGGTTTGCTACACTCCCACCAAAATTATGAGTGTTTCATATTAACTGATATGAACTACGAATAATTTTCTCAATAAGAATGTCATTGTTCTTATGTAGCCAAAAACTTAAGGAGCTTCAACTAGCAGAACTAACTTCTGCACTGGGCGTTCCAACATGGAAGGCTTAGCAAGACGCTCACCTTTCTTACTTAGCTCCCTATCCCCTACTGAAATTTTTACTCTCGATTAGGAGTGAGTGGTTCAAGGCTGTCGGGGCAGTTTAAGTTATCCACAGTGAGGGGTCGACTGTTGACTATGGCCATGGCTTCATACAGTAGAGTCCGTAATGAAGCATCGTTGAGTCTGCCTTGAGCAGGTGACAGAGTAGCGCTCAGAACGCTTTTGACAGTCTTTATCTGGCGTTTCCACACGCCCCCTGCATGTCTGGAGTGGGGTGCATTCATGATGAAGTCACACTGTTTCTGTGACAGAAATGTGCTCAGTCTCTGTATGTCAAGCTCTTGTAAAGCTGTCTTGAATTCATTCTTAGCACCCACAAAATTAGTGCCTTGATCACACTGAATTTGACGGACTGCACCTCGAATAGCAATGAAGCATCGTAGGGCGTTGATGAAGGTGTCGGTGGACATGTCCTCCAACATCTCGATGTGAATGGCTCGTGAGCAAAAGCAGGTAAAGAGTAGGCCGTATCGTTTGTGCTGTTTTCTTCCCTGTGTAGTCGTGAAAGGACCGAAGCAATCCATCCCACAGTATGTGAAAGGAGGGGAGGGCTAAACGCGTTCTACAGGTAAGTCACTCATTCTTTGACCCTCTACAGCTCTCCTGAGTTTACGACATATCACACACTGATGGATGTATGATGCTACTGCTCTACTCATTCCTGGAATCCAATATCCGCTGGCTTTAATTTCATTGATAGTGAAGCCTTTCCCTTGATGTTTTGTCTTTTCATGGTTGTGAGCTATTATTAACTTTGTCACATGGTGTTCTTTGGGAATGACAATTGGATGCTTGAAAGAGTCAGTGAGTGATGAGTGGCGGAGTCGTCCTCCCACCTTAAGGAGACTGTCTGTGTCGAGAAAAGCATCAAGCTGATGTAATTTGTTGCGACGCTGTAGTTGATTACCTTTGCTCAACAATTTGATTTCCACTTCATATGCTTGCCTTTGCAGATCCCGGATTATGACATGCTCAGCACTTTTTCTTTCGCTTACCGTAGAAAGAGCATGTGATGTGACCTTTTTAGCTCGCCAAAGCAGACGGGCCACAGCTCTGGTAGCTCGGGACCATGATGAGAACTTGGACAGACGGTTGGCAAGACTCATTATTTCTGTAGTTTTTGTTTGCAAGGCTTGTGCTTTTTTAATTTCTGGATCCCCTATGGATAGTTCTGGCACTGCATCATTGACCATGGGTATCTCCCTTTTCCAGAGAAACATGGGGCCGGTGAGCCAGTTGGAGGTAAGAAGTTCATTTACAGTTTTACCTCGGGAGGCGCCATCTGCTGGATTCTCATCTGTGGGGACATAGTGCCATTGCTGGGGGTTTGTGCAGTGGTGGATCTTCTGGACTCGGTTGGCTACAAAGGTGTGAAATCGCCGAGCATCGTTATTTATGTAGCCTAACATTACCTTTGAGTCTGTCTGAAGTATTCTTTCCCATCAAAACCTCTCAATTCTTCTCTGAGCATATTGCTGATGGAGACTGAAACCACCGCTGCGGTTAACTCGAGCCGTGGTATTGTAGTCACTTTTGTGGGAGAAACACGGGCCTTTCCTATCACTAGTGAGCAGTGAACCTCTCCCTTCTTGCTCTTGACTCTCAGATAAGAACATTGCCCGTATCTGCTGGTGCTCGCATCTGAGAAGTGGTGTAATTCAGTCTCTACAACTTCTCCGAAGTTAGCAGGTAAGTAGCAGCGAGGTATGTTTATTTTCTGTAGGTTGGTGAAGTCACGTAGCCAACTCTCCCACCGTGGCTTAAGCCTCTCTGGCAAGGGTTCATCCCAGCCAGTGCCCTGGTTGCACATTTCTTGGAGGATTCTTTTCCCATTGAGGACATATGGTGCGAGAAAGCCAAGAGGGTCATATATGGAGGCGACAGTGGACAATATGCCTCTACGTGTGGCTGGTTGGTTCTTTAAGATGCTGTTGAATCTGAAGCTGTCTTCCTTTATACTCCATTGAATTCCTAAAGCTCGCTCTAATGTGTCACTGAAGGTTAAGTCCTTTGTCTTTGACTCTGCTGCACACTCTGATGGTGGTAAGCTCTGTAATACAGCGTTGTTGTTTGACACAAATTTGTGGAGACAGAGACCACCTTTGGCGCATATTTCTCTTGCCTCCCGTGCCAAATGAATGGCCTTTTCCACAGTGTCAGTACTTGTGACTCCATCATCTACATAAAAGTCTTTTGCAACAAACTGGGCTCCTATGGCATGGGAGTGGCTGTGTTCTTTGGCTAGATGCTTTAGTCCATAGTTCGCACACCCAGGGGATGACACCGCACCGAAAAGGTGTACTTTCATACGATACTCCTGAGGTTGTGTGTTTGTATCTCCATGCCTCCACCAGAGGAACCGGAGGTAGTTGCGGTCTTCCTCATGGACGTGAAACTGGTGAAACATTTTCTCTATATCACACAGAAGAGCAATGGGATGCTGTCTGAACCTTATGAGGATGCCTGTTGTTGATCATGTCTGGCCCTGGGAGCAGGTGTTTGTTTAGGCTCGTGCCACAGTATTTTGCAGAGCAGTTAAACACAATGCGCAGTTTATCTGGCTTCTGAGGATGATAGATGCCGTGATGTGGGATATACCATCGTTCACCTTGAGCTCCATCTGTAGGCACCTCTTCCACGTCACAACTCTCTATGATTTCTTTCATGTACGTTATGTAGTCTCTTTTGTATTTCTCATCCCTGCTGAACTTCCGCTGTAAATGACTGAGTCTGATTTCAGCGAGCCTTTTGTTGTCAGGTAGGGATGGCCGTTTTCTAAAAGGAAGAGGCATCTCATAATGGCTCTGGGTATTTTTTCTTATACCATCTTTGAGTTTGCTCAAGAACATAAGGTCCTCTTGTGAGACAGTTTTGTCATCTCCTTTGGTTTCCTTAAAGTCTGACTCCAGGACGCTTATCACATCCATTGGTGTTACTGGAGGGAGTTCCTTTACTGTGACTCTGTGACACAGGCTGGATTGTCTTTCATTAAGGTCAGATGTAGAGCAGCCTACAATGCTCCACCCTAAGTCTGTAAGTACGGCGTAGGGCTCATTGTCCATTCCATCAATTATTTGTCTGGGTTTTATAGCTCTGGGACAGTTGTACCCAATGAGGAGCCCCACATCACAGCTCAGGAGAGGTGGCATCTGATCTGCGATTGCTGATAAATGAGGCCATTGTTTCGGTGTCTGCATCCCCATAAACCGTGATCACATACCTACCCATCGTTCTTTTGTGTATGAAGGAGGAAGGTCAATGTAAACGTCTGAGTTATAACCTCTGACACGAAGTCCATCTACTCTTTCACTTTTCATTATCATGCTCTCTCTCATCATAGTCGTGAGTTTCAGTTGTACAGGGAAAGTGTTTGATTTTAATTCATCACTTACTTCTCTCTCAACGAAGGTGCTGTCGCTCTGTGTGTCTAGCAGTGCATAGATGAGCTGCTCTTTGGATGGCTGTGTGGCAGAGGAGACCCACACAGGGACGATCATGGATGTGCTGCCTGACGGACCCTCTTTAGTGACACAGAGTGGGCTAGCTGTCACAATTTCATTTGTACAGTTTGAAGCTGTGTTCACATCAGTTGTAGATTTCTTTCTGTCCATGAATACAGGTCTGTCTTTTTCTTGAAGTCTTTTGTAATTTTCATCATGTAGACAGGTGGGATGCCTTCCCTTACATAGATCACAAGTGTGACGGTGACGACATTCCTTAGCACTGTGACCTGGTTTGACACATCCATAACACAGCTTATTGTCCTTTATGAATGTTCGACGTGACTCAAGGGGCCTTTCCTTGAAATCTGCGCACTTGGGCAATTGATGCTTGTCGTCTTTGCACCACATGCAGGGCGTTTTTTCCTTTCCATAGTTTGACCTTAAGTTTACAGTGTTTGCATTTGTTTGAGTGGTGAAGACGCTTACTTTACTTCCCTTTGCTTCATTTGTGCTTCTTTTGACATAGGATGAGCTAGAAGAGTGCAGAGCATGCAGGGAAGTAATTGGGTTACATGCTATCTCTGCTTCTACTGACACAAATTTAGCAAAATTCTCAAAAGTGGGAAAATCTCCACCTTCCATGAGAGCCATTGAGACCCGACGGTTCCAGTGGGCTGCTAGCCAATCTGGAACTTTCTGTGTTAGCTTTTGGTTCTCTTCACAATCATTCAGTATTTCTAAACCTTTCACATGAGGCATGGCTTGGTAACAGGCATTTAGGAAATCTGAGAAGGCCCTTAATCCTTCAGCATCTTTGGCCTGTACTTTTGGCCATTTTGACAGCTTGTCCCTGAAGGCCCTTTGGATGACAAATTTTATTTTATCCTTTGGCTGCCCGTAGCGTTGGTTGAGCTTAGTCTATGCATCTCTGTATGCTTCATCGTCGTTTCTGTAAAAGGTGCCTTCAATACATTTGTGAGCAGGGCCACTGACATATTTCTTTAAGTAATAAAGTTTGTCGGCTGATGAGATACTTTTCCTGTCTATCAGTGACATGAATGAAGCTCTCCATTCAATGTAGTGGATAGGGTCTCCCTCAAACACTGTGGGCATTGGCATGGGGAGTCTGTTAATGGTTATGCTGTCTTGTATTACTTGGGCTAGAGAGGGGACGTCAATGGAGGGATTTGGTGGGGCAATGGAAGGGTTTTGGTGATACACAAAGGGGCTGGCAGGGCTCTGTCTGTTGTGCATACTGTCTATTTGCTGTAGGGGTTGACTGTCAGTTTCCTGTCTGATTTCCCTGTCATAACTTTCCAGTCTGGCACGTGCTACCTCTATGTCCCTTTCTGCTTGTAAACGCTCTAATTCAGACTCTAATATCCTTATTTTTTCCTTTTGTGTTCTTTCTTCCTCCATTAGTTTGTACTGAGTCTCCTTTGCAGCGAGCTCTGCGGCTGCTTCCGCCCTCTTTGTAGCCATGACTGTTTCAGAGAAGTGACTGCTAGCTGACTGAGAAGCGGTCCCATATATGGAGTAGGCATAGTCATGAGCATGTAGCTCACGGAGTTTGCGCCTTTCATGCTCTTCATCAAAGTCATCTTCTATTCCAGATAAGCGTTCATTTATTATTTTCATAATGTCGTTGGTGACTGCCTCACAAGCATCTATTTTGCGTCTTAGATCAGTGGAAGGTGTGGCAGTCTGTCTTATTTCATTGTAAACTTTCATGATGTCATCTTTTCCCTTTTCGATGGTATCTGCCATTTTAGCCAATTCCATATCTGATGCGTTTTTCTTTAAGTTTTCTTTGGTTGCTCTGATTTGAACTTTCCATTGTTCATAAAGAATAAGCAGTCTCTTTTCCTTTTTACTCCTTTCTTTCTTTAGATAGGTGAGAAATTTCTCTGTGGGTACACTTTTGCGATTTGAATGACGTGATGTCCTTAATTCCTCAGTGTCATCCAATTCATGTTGAAGCTCAACTAGTTGTTTTCTTTTGGTTTCAATTTGCTCCTTTAATTCCTGCCTTGACAAGCCTTCTACATCCCCTTGATTTAGTAAGCCTCTACTTTCTTCAATTTCTGCCTGTAGTTTATTTATCTGTTCTTTTAAGGCATCCATTTTGACAGTAGCTGAATTCGTTGCCATTCCTTGACCATCACTTTACCATACATACGATGCTGCAGCGCTGCTCTGTGCCGTGTCGTTTGCCTTTTGATCGTCACAGGCAGAGTGGTGTTGCGTGTAGTAAAGTTGTCACTGCCCTTGCTGGGTGAAGTTCTCACTGTAGCATACCCTCCGAAGGATGGTAAGAGACTCGACTGATGGTTTTTAAATTTTTATTGCAGATCCGTGAACCAACGTGAGAACTAACAACAAAAGAGAAAACAATCACATTTCTGTTCCCATACCGAGCGATAAAAGGCGGGCAAAAGTTAACATAAATTTACGACACAAATCATTAATTAATTAAATGTCGCCATAAGCACCACACACACCAACCTTGTGCCTCCTCGGGGGGTTGCCAAAACACATTCTTGCTGTCGTTTATGTTTTATTTACTTATTTCTCCTTTTACCGTGAACTTTGTCGTCTTTTTCGCTAACTCATAGAGTAGAAAAAGGTGCCCTTCAAAATAAAATCCTGCTACATAAAATGTAACAAAAATCACGTCCAAAATAAGCAAACATATACACAAGACTAGAACTACGGGTTCCCAGAAACAACACAAACTATTAAACCCACACAAAGTGGGTTTGCTACACTCCCACCAAAATTATGTTGGTGTGTTTCATATTAACTGATATGAACTACGAATAATTTTCTCAATAAGAATGTCATTGTCCTTATGTAGCCAAAAACTTAAGGAGCTTCAACTAGCAGAACTAACTTCTGCACTGGGTGTTCCAACATGGAAGGCTTAGCAAGACGCTCAACTTTCTTACTCAGCTCCCTATCCCCTACTGAAATTTTTACTCTCCTTACAAGACCATCTTTACCACTGGCAGTCTCTATGACTCTTGCAAGTCTCCATTCACCTCTGGGTGACAGTTCATCTTTGTCTATATCACCCACCATTAGATTTCTCCTTGGCGTGTGCCACCGTTGC
>CM053987.1:22293516-22321710 GCA_028641955.1 Protonibea diacanthus
GATACCCAGCAAATTGCATGGGTGAGAGGCCACCGAAATGAACTTTAACTTCAGAATCATTTTTGGTGAATATGCCAAATTCTCGTGAGGTTAGCCTGTTTTTTGCCAGAAATACCAGCCTGTTAACATGATCAGGTTTCAGTGATGAGCGCAAGCAAGAAACAATATTTCCACTAGTGCTAAAGACTCGCTCTGAAGAGGAGCTTGTGACAGGAATACACAAATATTTCCTGGCAAGATTTGAAAGACATGGGTACATAGCTTTTGCATCTCTCCACCACGTCAGAGGGTCCTCCTCAGGATCTAGTGTCTCTGCCTGGAAGTATGACTGGATCTCAAGAGCAATGACTTGGTCCTCTTGTGGTGGAGGTCCTGCAGCCTTGTCTGCAGTGACCTTGAAGAAGCTGCCCAGGCCCTTCTTCTTCTTCTTGCAAGGAACAGCATCCTCTGTATCAGCAGGCTGAGCAGTGGTTTCAAATGGGGAAACATATTTGACAGCTGTGTGCACTGTAAGAAGTCTTTCAGTGGTATTGTCCATATACCTTTAATTTAAAAAGTATATTTATTCCAATAAATCAATTTATTTTTATTTTTTATTTTTTTGAGTTATCCATAAGTAAAAAGTGTGAATATTTCCGTAACTTAATGTTTTATGTGATAAAATTGTGATAAAATTAATTTTATTGGACTTCATCATAAATTGATTTTCCAAAACTCAGTTTAAACGTTTATATCAGACGTAAACGTCACGACCCGCCCACATGCAGCAACGGAAGAACAAGCCCGGGCAGGTTTCACTCTCGAAATAAAGAGTGAAGACACGATTTGTCGCGGAGGAAAACACTTTACCGAACTCATGTAAGTAACAGTTCATATTGTTAAAAGTAAGATTTTTACCAGAATTGAAATTTATAAATTTGCAATTTGCAAAAGCATGGCTCTGTTTCCTACATTATGTTTGCTTATTTTGTCTTCGCCAACCGCCATTTCGAATGTGCATTTTACAAATTATTTATACAAAAACACTATCGGCGCTTCAACGTCGTGTTTGGCAGTGTAGGCTGTGGTCGCGCACGCACGCACACACACGCACACACACACACGCGAAAAGCTACGCGAAAGCACTGGCAGGCGAGGGATAATCGTTTGGTGGAGCTGAATGTGGTTGAGGCTATGGTCACACACTCGAATTCAGGCAGCGCCAGCCACGTTCACCGGTCCCTCGCCTGCCGGCGGTGACCGTGGCTGCGGCGGTCACATACCAGAATAACAGTGGCTAATATTTGGATGGATTGAAGGGCCGGCACTTAATAGTCATTGGCCTTGCGCGTGGTGAGCAGTAAATGGAAACTATGCCGGCGTCGTGGCAACATAATTACAGTGTTTACACCCAGACCTGTTCACCTTAGCTTGCTGGCTAGCGGAGTTACTCTGTCGGCTCTATGTAGCTTTAGCTTCTCAACCTGGACCGCATCGCTCGTGCTACTCTGGTTCAGGCTGGTTTCCATGAGAATATAAACACAGCAGTTCTTCGTGCTAAGCTGGAAGGGTCTCCATAGACCAGAGCATGTGAACGGAGCTGAGCGCCGAGCAATTCCCGCTCCCCGCTTACATGGATGTTCTCCACTCCGCTCCATCGCTCAAAGTTGCACCAGACAGCTCCGCTCAAAACCCGCTCTCCTTCATTTTCATGCCGCTCCGGTGAAATCGCTCCACGCTCGCTCAAATTTTCAAGAGAATGGATTTTCTGACATTTTTTCCATCCAATTATGCCTGGCACATACTGCATTTGATTTAATGGTGTGATCAGTAAAATACATGCGTATTGTCTTAGTTAGCAGTGTGACGTGAGTCTTTGTGTAGCCTACTTGTGCACGCCCTTGACTCGTGGTGAGAGCGTATCGGAGCGAACTGGAGCGAAACGAAAACATCGCTCTGGCCTTTGAATTGAAAACCGCTCTGACCATATTTTGAGCGCTCCGCTCCACGCTCGCTCCGTTCACATGCCCTGCCATAGACTGATGCAAACCACTTTGTTGACGTGGGAGCGAACTTTCTCTGATGTGACTTTTGTGGTTTAGCATGTAGCCCGGCGTAGACACATTCCCGCTCGAGTGACCTATCACACTGCCTGAGGTAACACCTCATCGGTGGTGCTCCAGATGAAGCCACCGTCCGTCACAGCGTAGAAACTAGAGCTCGCCCAGCACACTTCACAGGGGTTTGTTGTAACAAGAACGTTTGCCATGGATATCCAACAGTATCTGTCGGTCGCTCTGCGTCATATATTATATATTAGTCTGCCTTTTATAGGTTGCTGTATGATGATGTTTTTGTAAGCCAACCCGGAAGTTAGCACCACCCTGGCTCCTTTTGACAGAAAGTCAGTTAGGTTTATACATTATGTTTTTGGATATTGCCTTAGAAAATAAGGTGTATGTGTCACATAAATCATTCTTTTATCATGTTCAGCAGGATAATCTTCACAAATTAGTGTATTAGGGAGTAAAAAAATGATCATAAGGGCTCTCGTCAGGTTAGAGATAAACCATAACTTGTCTTTTTTTTCTCTCCAATGACAGATGGGATGGCCCTGTAAATTGTGCAGCACTGTTGTACCAACCAAGAGTGATATTTTAAAGCATTACAGACTACACCATGGGACCTTTGGACACAGCCATGCCTTGCCTTGTATTCATGTAGGTTGCCCATGCTCTTTTAAATGCTGGAGTTCCCTCCGCTCTCATCTGTCAAGATACCATCCGGAAGTCAAATTCCTCAACTCACCTATAGTAAGTCCTTCATTCACCTGCCCTCTGTGTAAAAATCCTGGATTTCCTAATGAAAAGGACTTTTTTGAACACATAGGCCATCATCTCAAGAATAATGAGACTGTGAAATGTGTCTTTGAAGGTTGTGATCACCAAACTAATGTGTATGGGACTTTTGCAACACATAAACACAGGAAGCATACTCCACATACGTCACAAGATTTCAAATCAGGGATTATCTCACAGTTACCAGAGGAAGCACTTGATTTTGAAGTGTCTGAAGAGGATGGTGACCACAGTGGTGCTAATTATGAAGGCAGTAGCACTAATGCACACTATGAAGAGGAAGATGGAAGTAATGTTGTTGTAGAGTATATAGCGTCCCTTTTGTTGAAATTAGAGAGTGTTCATAATGTTTCAGTTCGGTGCATTGATGAATTGGTGGATGATCTTCACTTTATAGCAAGTTCTGCCCCCATTTCTTTAGTTAAAAGTGTTATTGTTTCACATTTTAAGAAAAATAACCAAACCATTGATGACACTTTTGTTACGTCTTTGGTGGAAGAATTGTGCAAATCCAATCCCCTAAGCACAGCACTCGGTAGTGTTGGTCCTCTGTCCTCATCGTTCAAGAGGCGGCAGTATTATAAAGAAAAGTTTGAAGTTGTTGAGCCTGTTGAGTACGTCCTTGAACCAAATGAGAAGAGAAGCTTCCAATATATCCCAATTCTTCAATCTTTGATTCAGATTTTTGGTAAAGAAAAAGTTCTGAGTGAAAAACAGAACAAGTCATCTACTAACTATGAATCATATCGAGATGGTACAGTCTATAAAGAGAATTCTTTTTATTCTGAAGAACTAAGAATTACACTTGTACTGTACATTGATGACTTCGAAATTTGCAATCCGCTCGGAACATCAAGAAAGAAGCACAAAATTACAGCTGTATACTGGGTGTTTGGCAACATTCCACACTCTTCTCGATCCACTCTCAGCTCTGTATACTTGGCCCTTTTATGTAAAGCAGTTGACATCAAAAGATTTGGATTTTGTGTAGCTGCGGACAATCTTGGGGCACACTCAATTTGTGGTCTAGTGGAAAATTTTTCTGGACCATTCATTTGCAGATTTTGTCTTGGACAACGATCAGAATTTCAAATAAAGGAGGTGAGGTCTGGTGCATTTCCCGCTCGCACCCAAGAAGCACATGCCGCTCATGTATTGACTGTCAAAGAAAACCCTGCTTTGACCCACTGTTTTGGTGTAAAAAAGGCTTGCCCATTGACTGAAAATCTGAGCTACTTCCACTGTGTCACTGGCTACCCACCTGACATATTACACGACATTTTTGAAGGCATTGTTCCCTTGGAACTGGGTCTGTGCTTCAGTGTTTTCATTTCTAAGAAATATTTCACATTTGATGAACTTAACAGTGCCATCTCACAGTTTCCATATAAATGGGCTGACAAAACTAACTGTCCTCAGCCAGTGCCTGCAACCTTCTCCTCACGAAAAAGGATTGGAGGAAACGCGCATGAAAATTGGGCCCTCATACGACTGTTGCCATTCATTATTGGACACAGAATACTTTTGAATGATCCAGCCTGGCTTCTGCTCATGTCTTTAAAAGACCTTATTGAGCTTGTTGTTGCTCCAGTCCATAATGAGGAAAGCATTGCATATCTTGACTCAAAAATTTCTGAACACAGACACAGATTCCAGGAAGTATTCCCTAATGAACAGTTAATCCCAAAGCACCACTTTTTAGAACACTATCCTGAATTGATAAAAGCTTTTGGACCTGTGATTGCTTTCTGGACGATGCGGTTCGAAGCAAAACATAGCCAGTTCAAAAGGATTGTAAGGCATACTGGCAACTTTAAGAACATACTCATGTCCCTGGCCACGAAGCACCAGCTTATGATAAGCCACAACCTACATTCCACAACAGTTTTGCCTGTTCTCGGTGTTGTAAGAGTAACAGCAGTTCCAGTGGATGTCCTGCATGTAGATATTCAGGAGTCAATTAGGCATCTATGTCCTTCTCAGTCTCAAGTTCAGCTGGCTGACACAGTCACCTATCAGGGAACGAGGTACTCAAAAGGCATGATTGTGGCCTATGGTTCTACTGCAGGTCTTCCTGATTTTGCAGAGATTGTTCAAATTGCACTTATTGGGGAAAGAGTACATTTTATCGTCAGAACTCAGAAGGCCTGGTATGATGAACACTATCGTGGATATTATCTGGAGAAGACGAACCATATAACTCTTGTTGAGCAACAAAGCCTAAGTGATGTTTGTCCTCTGTCAGCCTATATTGTTGCAGGAAAGCAAATGGTGACACTGAAGCGCCACATCTGTCTCCAGTGTTGAGTATTATTGTATTATACCTCTCTATCTTTTGTCTTCCTAGAAATGGAGCAAACTGTGAGATTCCGGGTCCTCATCGATCATGAAGTCAAGAAACTAACTCTCAGCAGTGGAATACCTTCAACTGTGGACGAGTTGGTTGCAGCTGTCAAAGAAAGTTTTTCCATCCCTGCAGATATAAGTATTCAATACAAAGATGAAGAATTTGGTGACTTCTTCACCCTGACTTCTACAAATGACCTGAAAGATAAAGACACACTTAAAGTTGTTTATGTACCCATAACGCTGACACTTGTTCCCCAGGAAAGCACCCCTGACACTTCTGATGTCAGCTCTTTTTGTGAATCTGTGAGTCTCTCTGGGGACTCAGCAGATACTGAGATTCTGAGTCCCCCCCCTTGGAAAGGCAGAGCCCATGGCCTGCTGTGTTTCCCATTCCAACTTTCTCACACAACACTGAACTGGCTTTGAGACAAGGAAATGAGATTTATTTAAGAGATGGCACCCCAATGACATCACCATGTGTCAAATCAGACATCCTGGAGCGCCTGGCTGAGGCCATGTTTTCCTACACAGCTTACCCAAATGATGCTCAGAGATCTGCAGTGGCACAGGCACTAGTTGAGAGGCATCCCTGCTTGAAGGAGCCCGGATCTTTTAATGGAACTTATGGGTGGCAGCAAAGCCTAAAGTATAAATGTGGAAACTATCGGACAAAACGGAAAGCACTGGGATGCCCTGAACTCCTGGTAAACTCACTGAGTCACAAGTCAGAGGATGAGCGAAGAGCTGCTAAAAATGTCAAGAAACCAAAGAGGGCAGAGGTGAATTACTTGCCCTCACACCCACATGGTGAAACAGATGACACCTTTGAGAATCTGAGACTTGACCTAATTGCAGCCTGTCAGAAAAAGGACTGTGTCAGGAGTATAAATGATATGATGGCCAGAACATACAGTTGGAGAAGACAGGAAGTGGTTGCCAAGTCTCCTGAGGTGGCAGAATTTAAGGAAAGATGGCCTGCCCTCTTCGAACCATTCCAGGTAAATGATTTATCATTCTATTTTTCTTACCTTTTGCCTGAAAACATATACTAAAGCCATTAGTATCTTAAGTAACAGTCAAACATTTGCTGTCTTGCAGATTAATGAAGAGTTCCGACGGTGCACTGCTGTTCCACTGGAATCAACATTTATGTCCCAGCTGGACAGGTACACTCCAAAGCTCCTCGAGCTCTTCAGTGCAAAAGGAGGAGTGACTGGTCAGTGCATCAAGAACTTGCTGATGGAACTGATACAGGTGGGGTAAAAGTGGTTAAAAAGGTTAAAACTGACTGTAATACTGACTTACAGGAATAATGGTACCACAGGTTTGGAGTTAAATTGCCAACAAAATGAATTCATTTATTTATTATTATTCTCTTAACTCTAGGACGCAAGTGCCTCTGCAGTGAAAAAGAGAGATGTGACTCTGAGATGCCTCATAGAGTACATGGGAGAGAGTGGACAGGAGCTAATCTCTGACTACTGTGTAAGTATTGTTTAAAAGCAGGTTTGGATCACTCTGATGTACAAGCTTGAATTGGGTTGACTTTTATGTGAGCTGACTGAACCAGCCGTTGTCAGGTAGAGGTGGAGCATGCAGCTAGTTGGCAGGAGCCCCAGGATAGCCACTTAGCACATCACCACAGAGTGATGCCTATCTGTCTTGTGTTTGTTTGCTCAAAAAAAACAATGCAAACAAAAAAAACTCCCCTTAAGCAAGCATTAAACATTTTAGTGTTACTGTTCTTTTATTATTATTTTTATTTATTTATTTATCTATGGTGATTCTATTGAGGTTTTTTTATATGCAAATTGAAAATGCCAGTAAAAAGCATGTGGCTGGAAATGCATCTATTGTCTTAAGTCTAATGTGCAAGATCTCAAATTAGAATTCAAAAGTTTTCAAAATGGTCTTCATGAAAGTAATCATTACCTGAATTAAATCACACAACTGATATTAAATATAAAATGTTTTTCTTAATTACTGTGTTTGTATCTCAAAGGGAACTGCCAAGGCCACTGTTCATGAGGACCTGAAAATGAAGAATATGAGCATCTACGTCTGTCGTGAGCCAACTGCAGTAGGAATCATCATTGAGGGAATACCAGTCCTTACTCATCTTGGAAACCTGGCCAGAGCATGCTGCCTACTCCTCGGGTTGACGTATGCTCTTAATCTTGAGTATCCATCCAAACTTTCCAAGACATTTGAGGTGTTTCAAAGACTTTTTGTGGGACTCGACACACTGCGCCCAAAACCAACCCCCAAGTTCATGACTCTCAAAAACAAGCTTCTAGCCTAGGCAGTCAGACATGACTGTCAGCTTGCACTTATGAACAGCTGTTTTCTTGGGTCTGTTCAAGAGTGGAATTCTTCAGAATATTGTAATGGTTTGTCCTGCTCAGGTTTTATATGAAGCTGCAGGTCATCCTTTCTGGTGTGTAAATTGTTTTTAAGTCTTTTATGTTTTATACACACTAAATTGCCCCACTGTGAAGCTCCAGCTGGTCAGAAAGGGGGATCAGTGAGTTGTTTGAGTTAAAATGTTTCAAAATATACACACTAAAAGACACGTCTGTGAAGGTGTTCTGCTTGTGAATTGTTTTAGTAAGAAACTGTACTCTGAATGTTCTACTAAGCAAAACTTGAGAAGCTGAGGTCATGCATTCTTTTATGCACTAAATGCTGATGTTCTTGACTGTTGATTCTGTCCAGCTTATTGCCACAGTTTGGATGTGGCTTGTGAAAATGTTTTAATATTATGTATATGGTTTAAAAAAAAAACTGTACTGTGAAGGTGTTCTATGCAGCACTTTAAAAAGTTGAGGTCATGCATTCTTCTATGCACTAAATATGGATGTTCTTGACTGTTCATACTGTCCAGCTCATTGCCACCCTTTGGATATGGTAATGATTTAATAAATGTTGGAATTTGATATGTCTTTGTTTTATTATTATTATGCTAACTAATTATTTTAAGCAGTTTCCATTTTCAAAACAAAGAAAGGGTGAATTGGTCAAAATTAATAAAATAGCATAAATAAATTATTTTTTTCATTTAAATATTACTTATTTTAATTAAGTCTAGTGTGTTTAATATGCTGATGTTTTTTACATTGATTTTACTCAATTTCTTGGCTTTTTCTGTAAATGCAACTTAATCTTTTTGCCTACATCGAAATGCATATTATTAAGTTCTCCTTACTCAAAATACCAATTAGTTCACTAAACTTACAAAAAGTGGTTGGAAAATGTTGCCTTATTTTTTTTGAGTTAGATCTAGGCAACAGTTTTTGCAGTGCACAGACAGTTCAGTTTTTAAACAGACAAAGTACTTTTCAAGACTGCATGTTGCTAGCGGATCTATTTTCTGACCCAGAGTGCGGCCCTGACTGGTTCTGAATGAGGCTTTATAGCAGGCAGCCGCTCTCCCATCTTCCTGGTACTGTGTACTGCCACTGAATCTTTTAGTGGCATGCAGTACCGGACCGTACCAGCTTACTTTCACTCCTGTTAATAACTAAGTACAAAGTAAGTACTCTAAGTACAAGTAAAAACAAACCTGAAGCTGAAAAAACCCTAAAGCTTAACGGAAAAGACCCGTGAACCTGAGTGACTGAGGGAGAGACAGAGAGCTGTTCTGTGTGTGAGTGAGCAGAGGGACACAGCAACACAATACATCTGTATGTGTGTAGGAGAGGGGCGCTGTGATTAACTCAGGCACAGTCAGCTACCCGATGAGGATTTTCATTCAATCCGAGCACAGATATTGACTCGTGTTACTGGATACTGGTACTGGTACTGGATACTCGTTTTAGCCGAGTATCTGGCTCAACTCTAGTATTCTGTTTGATAGTTTAGAGACTGCCATTGTGTTTTCCTCCATTTAGAGTGATTTTGTGTTCAGATTTGTATTCAGATTCAATCCTTCTTAGCATTTTCTCCAGTGAGTTTGGAGTGTTTCTCTTTGTGTTTTCTGTATTTTCCCAACCACTTTTGGGTTGCCTTTTGTTTGTTACCATTTTTATTTGTCATTTGCCTTGTTAGGATAGATTACCTCAATTCTCAGCTTAGGACAGGATACTTTGTTTAGTTAGTGTATCAGGCTCATAGTGTTTTTCCTCCTTTTGGAGCAACTTTTCTTTTGTAAGATTTCACAGCCATATCATGACTTTTCTGTAGAACTTTTATTTTGACTCTTTTCAGAGGATTACTCTTACTGCCATTCCTGAATAAAGTTCACTTGAATTACATCTGCTCTGCGTCTGAGTCCTGCCTTGAGCCCATCCTGACACATGCAGACAAGGAGAAACGAGAGAAGCAAAAATACAAGAAGAGCCCTCGAAGCAAAGTAAAGGAAGATGAGGACTAGGAAACATGACCTGTATATCTACCACGTAGGGAGATGCCCAAAAATTGACCCCAAATTTCAACAAGTCACTTGAGACCAGCTTCTCAATATGTAAAGGCTCAGGAACCTAACATCTAGCCTGAAGAGCCTTTAATGCAGAAAAAATTCTGAGTCAGTCTCCAAGTGGCATAGAACACTAACAGAAGACTCACAGAGACCCTATCTTCTAAAGATCATGGTTCAATTGATTGTCCCACACAGATCATCCAATGCTACTTTGTAGCCAGATGTCTATGGATAAAGCTGACCAGGGAACAGCAATGGCCATCAGCCCACTAAGATCTACGAGGTTGAACAAGCCATTGGCCAGTCTTTGCAACATATGACTAGAAGACTTTGCAAGTATATGGCAGAGGCCTGTTCAGCCAAATATGAGTGATTTTCTTGCATTAGCTTTAAAAAAAAAAAAAAAACTAACATAGACCGACTTCTCAGTATGTGAAGGACAACAAACCCAACACCTACCCTTGAGAGCCTTTCATGTAAAAAAAAAAATAAAATAAATAAAAACAGCAGCCCTCTCTGTACCCTGTCTGACCCCAGTCTGGTTTGACTGGTGTCAAAAAACAACACCAGTTATGATCCAATACTGTTTCACCTTGTTAGTCAACTCAACACCAACTCATTAATACCAAGATTGACCTGTATTTCTATACTTTAGGGTCAATAAAGCTCATTTATATTAAATTATATCGCTTTTTTTGTTGTTGTTGTTCTTAAAAAATCTAAAATTCTGAATATTTTTGATTATACTGCATATATTAGGAACACATTGATTGATTACCACAGTCTGGTACATGTCAAAATTTAGTCAAAACATTTTTTTGAAAGCATATACATTTTTTTAATGCTGACACATAACACCTGTTGTCCTCCAGGATCAAAACTGACCCCATCAAATTTGACCTTTTTGAGATTTGAGATTTCACCTTGTTAGTCAACTCAATACCAACTCATTAACACAAGTTTCATCCTATTTTTTTGGAATTCATAGTCAATAAACCACTAATTTGGGACTAAAATACTATAAACTAAATTATGGATTATTATGGATGTCAAATATTAGCCAGAACATCCCCAGCTCAGAATAAACTGATGCAATTTTATTCACAAATAACAGAGAGCAAACAAACATTTTGATATTGAAGAGTGAACACTTATATCCCAAAAACTAGAGAAGTTTTAATTTTACAAAACTAACATTTCACTATAAATCCATATCATTTTAATTCAAAAACACAAAAAAACAATCCAAAACAGTTTGTTTTTGCGTGCATGTGTGTGTGTTTGTGTGTGTGTGAATATGTCGTCACTTGAATGAGTGGCAGTATGTGATTGTAATGGTGTGTGTTTTGCAAATATATGCATATATGGCATTTGGTTTGTTTTGGCATTAGTCATGAAGGGCAGAATTGGCACCTTTTCTTTTTGGGTGATGGGTCAGGAGGAGCTCCTGGATGATGGGAGGTTGCTGCAAAGGTAGAGGGTGCATCTTGCTGAACATCCACAAACCATCTTCATGGTGCTATCTCAGACTAAAATGTGACCTTAGAGGTGTTGAGCTTTTATACCCATCAAAGATAAAAGCACGTTTACACACCTGTAGCTTTGAAGTCTGTGTTTGTGTGTGTGTGTGTATGTGTTTGTGTGCGCATGACTCTGCGTGCACGAGTGTGTCTCAGTACATAAAGGCTCAGGAACCCAACATCTAGCCTTAAGAGTCTTTAATACAAAAAAAACCCCTCAAGACCACCTTCTCCAATAGGTAAAAGCTCAGGAACCCAACATCTAGCCTTAAAGGAGAACTATTACACCCCTTTTTCAGCAGTTCACACAGGTCCCAGGCACCTTAATGACATGTCTGTGAAATCCTTTGGTCAAAATTCTTCACGGATCAAGCACAGCAGCCCTCTCTGTACCCTGTCTGTAGCTCGCTGCCCTCAGGCAGTCAGTTTTCGTGTCTGTCCCTTTAAATGCAAATGAGCTGCTGCCAGCTGCCGCTCACTCCGCCCCCTTAGAGGTGTTGAGCTTTTATACCCATCAAAGATAAAAGCATGTTTACACACCTGTAGCTTTGAAGTCTGTGTTTGTGTGCACATGACTCTGCGTGTGCATGCGTAGGTGCGTGTGTGTGTGCGTTTGTGTGCGTGTGCATGTTTTTGTGTTTCTGTGTGAGTAGATGTATGTAGGTGTGTGTGTGTATGAGTAGGTGTGTTTATGCGTGTGTATATGTTTGTGTGTGTGTGTGCCTATGCATGAGTGCGCATGCGTAGCTGTGCATGTGTGTGTGTGTGTGTGCGTGTGTACAGCAGGTTCCAGCCCACCAACATGCATGGTTGACCACCAGCCTGCCTTGAATCTGTGTGTTATCTGTCTACAGAGCAGACTATGGGTCTCTACAGCTGAGAGGAATAGAGCAGTAAGTTCTTTTATTCATAGACGTAGTCTGTTACTATTGTAATATAAATGAGTAAGGATTAAAGTACAATAAAATACTGTCCCCTCTATCTTACATTGCTTACTGTTAATTTGTCACTTGTTATCATGTTACATATCAAACACTGAAGGCACACAAAACAATCCAGATACAGTTTACCTTTATTGTCATGATTCCTTCAAACATCACAACTTTTGAAAACGAAGTTATTCAATATACTACCTGGAACAGCAGTCATGTTATAAAAGCATGTCACTGTGTAGTTTAGACTGACCATTATGCACACTTTGTTTTAGTTGTTACAGATACTTGGCCTACAGGAGCTGGTGTTGGGGATTTCTTGGCCAGAGAAACAGGGTGGTACTGCTCAGCTGTGTGGTGCGACAGAGACGACCCAGACAGTCAAGAAAGCTACGCGGGGTCAGACCGGTCCTTGACTGCCTTGACTGAACCTCATACACATAGCCAGTTACAACCTCTTGCTTCCCTGGTCTTGCAAACTGGGCTGCGAGATCCTCAGGGATGGGGATCTTCTGCACCTCATCCACGTATGGGCCAGAGTTTAGGAAAACCTTCTCAAAGATGAGGTCCAACATAACCTATAAGACAACATAAGAGAGAAAAAATGAATATACTTTGTGAAATAATCTATTTTTCCATTTTTCACTGGTGTAATAGATCAAATCAAATCAAATCAAATTTTATTTATATAGCCCAAAGTCACAAAACACAGTTTGCAGTTTGTCCTTAGACCCTCGGTTCGAGTGAGGAAAAACTTGCCCACAAAAAAACCCTTCAACAGGGAAAAAAGGTGGAAGAAACCTCAGGAAGAGCCACAGCGGAGGGATCCCTCTCCCAGGACGGACAGACGTGCAATGGATGTCACGTGTACAGAACAAATCAACACAAACATATTGTACAATTACAATGAAATACAATAAATGATAGTATGATTACAGTAGCGGTGGAACCTGTGATAGAGTTAGAGAGAGCGAGAGAGCGAGAGAGAGAGAGAGAGAGAGAGAGATGTGACTGCATCTTCAACCATTACCGTGCCTGGCTAGATCGATCTAAGAAATATGACTTAAACCAGCTTAGGGCGGTTCCTTTGATACCAACTTGATGCTCCAGTCTATGTAAAAGAATTTGATGGTCAATGGTGTCAAATGCGGCACTAAGATCTAACAGGACAAGTACAGAGATGAGTCCTTTGTCTGATGTTTGCACATTCTTTGATTTATTGCTATTTTTAATAAA
Organism: Protonibea diacanthus; assembly: GCA_028641955.1. Taxonomy (NCBI): domain Eukaryota; kingdom Metazoa; phylum Chordata; class Actinopteri; family Sciaenidae; genus Protonibea; species Protonibea diacanthus. Next base: position 22,306,808 of record CM053987.1, read on the forward strand.
AGGTTGTAAAACTTACCGATGGTTGGTTCTACTTTCACTGTCTTAGCTGTTGCGGTTGTTGGGAAGTTCAATCTGAATAGCAGCTCACCAGTTGATGCTGCAGCTTAGGGACGCCCAGCACTTTCATTGAAATGGAAGACTGCCAGGTAGAGTCTAAAGAAAAACAACAATAGAAATATGATTGAGAGCACAAATATAAACATACATTGTACTCATTCATTAAGTATGATAATCACCTTTATTTTCCAGGTGTATGTACACATAGACACAAACTGTCCATACATATATTGAAAGCAACATGTAAACAGAGTCATATTCCTTGTGTGTACACACACCTGGCCAATAAAGTGATTCTGAAAGTTACTACTTGTTAATTCTTTCAGTCCAGAACCATGCATAAACAGGCAGCCTGACATGTCACTAAAACCGGAGAATATCCAGGTGGAGCTCATGGACTGAACTGATGCTGTCCGTGTATTGTAGCTTTGTTTACTTATGTACCCAGCTCCCTAAGACTGGATCTAGCTTCAGCTTGTATTAAACTTTGTTACACTCACTCTCTCCCACACACACTTTCTCACTCACACACACACACAAACTCACCATTTCTCACTCACTCACTCTCTCTCTCTGTCACACACACACGAACACACACAGTATATCCATAAGTAGCTCCCCTTTTACAAAGTAACAACAGCCAAAACAAATAACTTACAGTACATTAAACTGTCACATTTCTTTGCTGTCTCACACACTCTTTCTCTCACTCACACACACAGTACAGTATGTCCATAAGTCATTCCCTTTTTTTACAAGGAAACAAATAACAGCTAAAACAAATCACGGATGAAATTTGAGGTGGTGGTCTGGCTGTCCGAAATTTTTATGTTGCAAATCTTGCACATTTTATATTCACATTTCATATTCACACTGAAAACATGATGTGAATAACACTCAAGTCATTCAAGTCATCGTGTCTCAAGTCAAGTCCCGAGTCTTAAACTTCCAAGTCTCAAGCATTTAATTTTTTGTCAAGTCAAGTCACAAGTCATAAAAACGGCGACTCGAGTCCAAGTCACTAAAGCCGGGCATACACTGTACTATTTTTGAAAATCTTGTCGTTGATACCATCACACACTGTACGAGTAATCCACGATGTACAGCCAAAGCTCACGATTTATGTACTCACACTGTACGGTCCGATCATCGAACACGACCAGAGAGCTCAAACTGTGCGGGTGAAAACGGCCCGTCGGCCCCTGCTGACTGTCCTGTCTATTGACAGCTGTCAATAAAGATTTATTTGAGAGCTTTGACGCAGGTTATTAGCAACATGCTAGACAAAAAGAAGATGGCTGCCCTATTGATTGCTGCGGTACTGTGCGCTCAAAGTTCTAAAAAGAAGAGGCGGCGGCGCATCTGGACTCGGAGATGGCTCAGCAAACGTGGACAGTACGTTGTCCATTTTACAGCAGGAATTGGAGGTAAGCCTACTTTTAACTTGATAACAAACACTAAGCTAAAATTCCCCGTTATCTACGTTTTGACCGTTACAAGTCACAACAACAGTTTTAATCAGGGTACAAAATGAACTTTTTTGTCCTCCAGTTAGTAGCCAGTAAATGTTCACGATTTACCAGCTACACTCAATAGATTTGCGTTAAGCCACCAGTCACTTGCATATTTTACCAGCATTTGGCTGATAAATTATGCTGATTTCGAGCTCTTGTTGTAATTGTTGCCAAATTGTAGCCTAGCCATATGTGCGCAGATCAATAAACATTATGCCTTTGCTTTATGATAGAATCAGCAATACGCTTAAACACACAAGGGTTTTTAAATGTATCAACATATGTAAGTTTACATAATGTTACTGTCAAATATGCATTAACAACATCACAACAGTACACTCAAAGCAAAATTGACCCATGTCAGCTTTATCATGTCACCATGATTCTGAATTTTTTTCATTTTGAACTCTGTCTTTTGTTTGTGTGTGTCTGTGTGTGTGTGTGTGTGTGTGTGTGTGTGTGTGTGTGTGTGTGTGCATGCGTGTAGGTGGATGATATGAAAGGATTCCGGGACCTTCTAAGGATGTCTGTGGATGACTTTAGTTACCTTCTAGAGAAAGTAACACCTTTAATCCAGAAGCAGGACACCCATCTAAGAAGCCATTAGTCCAAAGGACAGGCTCTCCGTGACATTACGGTTCCTGACTACAGGTCAGTCTACATGGAAGTATAAACCTTGGAAGTATGGCTGGACAATATACAATAATAAAGGGTGTACAAATCAATAAATCATAGAAATAATTGATGTATGTGAAATGTTCACTTCTCTTGTTTTTATGATGCCATCAGCAATAAAGATGCAGTTTTCATGCATTGAGACAGTAATAACATTTAGTGGGGTTTTTTTTTAAGTGGGACTTGAATATGGTATTGCTGGAGAAATGAAGAGAAACACGATGCTACATTTATTCAGAGTCCAAGATGAAAGTAACCAAATCCAAGAAATGAGCAACATTTTGATTGATTAAGCTTAAAGTCCGTGTAAAGGCAATTCCATGTTTTCTTTCAAAACACAATAAATATGTTGGACAATAGTTTCTGAAAACATGTGAAAAGACTTTGAACGATACATTACTGAAATGTGGAGTTAGAGGTTCAAACTGTTTTTCACCAGTTTTCACTCCAGGATTTTATGGGCAGTCTAGCTAGTTAGTTATGCCTTCAAAACTCAGAAAATGTGTCTATCCCTGGATGCCAAACTGTTCACATCAGCTCCATCGCTTTATTTAAATTTCCAAAAAACGAAGTGATGAAGAAGAACTGGATTGATTTTGTGAAGCACCATAGCAATGGAGACCTGAAACTCACCACCAGCAGCCACCTCTGCAATGCTCATTTTGCAGTGGACAGTTTCAAAAACTTTTACCATAGACAGATGGGTTTTATGGACCATCCGCTTGTACTGTCGGATGGGGCCGCACCGACCATCTCCATCCCTGGTCTTCATCTTCAACCTCCTGTCGAGCCATCCGACCGGCAAAATGTAAGTTAACTTTTGTGTTTATAATTACAGTAACGTTAGGTGACTTAGTGCACAGTAACGTGAGTTCACATTGTTTTCATTTTCATGTAATGTCAGTGCATATAACGTTAGACTGTTCTCATGTCTTGAGCGAAATTCAGAGGAAAATACACCGGTAACAGGACATGGGATGTCTCTATGCAACAGCAGCTTGTCGCTATGACGGGGAATGTATGCAGTCAGATCTGAGTTTACGTGAGTTGGCCGGTGTCGTGCATTTCCCCCGCAACGCAGGGGTTGCCGCAAAAACTGCCAGCTAGCAGTAATAGGAGAGTTCACAATATAACCTTATATATGCAGATTACAGAGGTTACAGATGTGTCTTACAAATCATATTCTTCAGGCATAAGGCACCATGCTTGTATGGTAGACCGCGGAAAACAGTACCACCTGGCAGCCCACCAACCAAGCCTCCACACATGGAGTTTACCTCATTCAAGGAATCTGTAATTAGCTGCAACTTTGCAGATTCTGAAGGGTCCAGCTACCTCCCCAGCTTGTCTGAATTGGATGACACCACCAGAACTGACCAGTGAGTTACTTTTGCTTGTCTTTGGTAATCAGGCACTATCAGACATAATATATTCCTCATTATTTTATTTAATGCATCAATATGCAGATGTGAGAATTCTATGTCATCCTATACTGCTGTGAATGCGCAACATTACAAATACACTTCGTAACAACTGTTTTTTGTTGCCTGTGGTTTTCTTTGTCAACAGAACACCAACCAAAACCCTGCAGGACATGGTGAAATACCTAGTATATGCGGAGTGCCTGCTTGATCTTTTTAAAATCTGCCCCACCTGTTCAAGAGACTACCAGGTACACACGTTTGTAAAAGGGACATTCCGTTCTGTGACCCAAAAGTGCCTCTACCAGAGCTGCTTGTACACCAGAAAGTGGAAGAGTCAACCTCTTGTGGGCAGCTGTCCAGCAGGGAATCTCCACCTATCAGCTGCTGTGTACTACACAGGCTCTTCTTTCATCCAGACTAACAAGGTTTGTTAAAGGAGGGAAAAAAATGCCAGATCTTTTTTCCCCACTGATAAAATCCTCCTCTATTTACATTTTCATTGCAAGGGCCATTGCATCCCACAGTGCTGGAGAGGTAAATGTTGTTAACAGAGGTATTCTTTGATTTTACATTGCAGGTTCTCAGTGCATTGCATGTGAGGACTTTCACCAGGATGGCACATCGTAATCATGTGCAGCACTACATTCTGCCTTCTGTGCTTCATAAATGGCGTTTACACCAAAACAAGCTGCTGGACAGCCTGAAACAGAGTGGCACTGTATCTCTCGGTGGTGATATGAGAGCCGACAGTCCAGGCCATTGTGCGAAGTATGGTTCCTATTCCACAATGGATCTCCGCACAAACAAAATTGTTGATATCCAACTTGTACAAGTAAGCAGATTATTAAAAAAATAATTACCTGTGTAAAAAAAAACAACAAAAAGAACATGATTGGCATGACAATTTAATAAACTCACCAACCTTTCTACAATGTTTCAAATCTGTTCTAAAAGTTCTGAAATATCTTGGGCACAGACAGAGGAAAATTAAAATTTAGTTTCTTTATTGCTTGTTTCTTGATTGAATCTGTAATTATGTTGCTAGGGATCAGGTTGTGTAGTAATGTTGTAATGTTATCAGCAAAGACTGCAACAGAGAAATGTAAAGTCTATAAAAAAAAAAGTTATGTCTGTATGTCATCCACAGAGCAATGAAGTGGGAAGCAGTATACGCATGGAAAAGGAGGGGCTGATTTGGAGTCTGCATTATCTCAAACAATCTGGTGTTAAAGTGGCCTCCCTGGTGACAGACCGACACACCCAGGAGCAAAAAGCAGACACTGACCACTTTTATGATGTGTGGCACTTATGTAAAGGTAGGATAATTTGAGAAATATAGTTTTATAGTAATTATTTGTAGCACAGCCCTGCTTCCACTTACATTTTTTCAAACTCTTCTCAGCACTCACTAAGAAGGTGGATGCCATCTCCAAGGAAAAGGACTGCGGTAAGCTGAAACTGTGGAAAAAAGTATCAAAAATCATCTGTATTGGTCAGCATCAGGTTCATCCAGTGGAGAGGAAACCGTGGCAAAATGGACATCCCTTATCAACCACATCCAGAACGTGCATGTCCATGACATTCCACTCTTCCCCAAGTGCCTCCATCCCTCTACCACTGACAGAAACAAATGGTTGAAACCTGGTATGTCAATATTCAATAGCAATTATGTAATTGAACTATACATTTGTAATATTCTCTAGTTGCTATAAACTTACCTATTTGCTATTGTCTTTTCCCGTCTAGCAACAAATGCCACATACAAGCTGGAGAAGGTGCTAATGAATAAACGCGTTCTCAACGATGTAAAAAAGCTGAGCCCTCTCTACCAGACATCTGCCTTGGAGGGATTCCACAGTGTGATCCTGCGTTTCGCACCAAAAAACGTGGCCTTCTCATACTTAGGGATGCTTTGCAGGTGAATTGTATAGTAATCTTCTTTTTACACTATATATAGTGTAAAAACCAGTCTCCAGGCTAGCGTTTGACTTTATTATGCAAGTGACCAGTGATCATTTTATTTCACATGCGATTTGAACTGCAGCTTTGATTAAATATGATTAAATCCTCTAATCCTCTAAAAGATTCTAAATTGTCTGTCTGCTCTTCATTGTGCTGCTATGACTGAGCATGGTAAAGTGTAAATTACTTTTACTTTTACTTACTTTGATAAAAGCGTTCATTCTTTCAACTTGACCAGAATTTTGTGGGTGATACGAAACTGCAACTGCAACTTGAACACTAAAATTTCTGACAAATCCTGCATGATTTTTTATACAAAAACTGGATTTTTTATCACTATTATATTCTGTGGCACCCCAAACCTGGGGATCACCTCTTTGAGCAGACACTTCAGAACTGTTCTAGTGTCTTCTTTCCTTGTCGTTAGGATTGCACATCTCGATACACATCTAGATACATAGGTTATGATACAATTCAAAAACGATATACTTTTATTACAGACTGATTTGATACCAATCGATACAGCATGAGAACAATACGATCTGATTCTATGGTTAATATTTATTGTTATTCATAAAATAAAGAAGCCAATTCTATTAAAGTGACTATCTTACAGTACAGTACAATATTTTCTTAGGAATTCAGGGCTAATTCGTATCGATTGAGGAGGCTGCTACCGACGCAGCCATACCTCTCAGTTGTTAAACCGAATATCCGGTCACATCGGTTTATCGTTTGCAAAACTGCTTATCGCGAAACCCTCGACTCACTTTAAGAATCAATCTAACAAATATTTATTGCCTTAACAATTTGGCATATATACGGTCTATTTGCAAATGTACAAAAAGAATCTGACAGAGGTTCCAGATGGTCATACTTCACTGTGCTCTTCTTCTATCTGCTGTGTTGGCACGTCATACAACTATCTACAAACGTTTGTGAAACTAGTGTAATGCGCAAACCATTCTAAGCAAATAACATCATTTATCACCCTTCTTCTGACATGTGTTGGTCCATGTGCAATACATGTAGGAGAGCTCACAGGCAAACTACATGGCACAAAATACATAGATTAAAGTTCTCTGTTGTTACGACAGATTTCCGTCTTTCAGAGTTCACTGAGGCCACTTATGAGATCGATGTAGATCGGAGGAGAAAAGGTATTAGCTGAAAGCTGATTTTTATTGACAAATTGTCACGCTCTACACAGCCAATAGTACTTTTTACAGCATGCACCCGCATAACCAATGACAGTGTAATGACCCACCCGGCATGGGATCAAAACTGGAGCATCTGCACTAACGTTTAGCTACTTAGGAGCTTTAGTTACATTGGACTCATCCAATGACACATTATCAGTACATTTTTGACTGTGTCACCGAGCTGTGTTTTCATTTTGAGCCTTGGTTTGTAAAGTTTAACATGTGAGAACTCATCTGACATAGAGTCTCTCCTTTCGTGTAGAACATATGAAACAACAACTATAGTCTGAAGTAGCCTGTAACTGTGTAAACGGCTTTAATTAACGTCTCTTCCTCCCCTCTAGCACCGTGTGTTACTATAATTAGTTATAATGATAATCAATACTTTTTGTGTGTGTTAGTTTGTTTCTTTGACTGTAGAAAATCATGAATGTAGCGTGATTGTACCTCAGTGCTGAAATCTTATAAAATAAGTGTACGTGACAAATCTAAAGCTTCAGAGCTTCATTTTGATTACTCACTCTCTACTAGATCTATTAGCGCTTCTCGTTATTTAGTCCTGGTGCTGTTTGTATGAAGTATTTTTCTGTTAAATGATAAGAAGCTTACCTAAAACAATATCAACAATAATAATTGAATAATTGATAATGATAATAATAAGAAGGAGTAGAAAAATAATATACTGAAAGGTTCTGTAGATGGTTGATATTTGAAAGAGTAAAACTTAAAACAAACTTGGCAAAAGTATCAGTTTGACTTCCTACACTGAGAATTATATTAAAAAGACAAAAACTAGCAATAGAACAGCTGTTTAGAGGATCCTCCTGTAAAACAGTGTTGTCAAATATTTAAACTTGATTGATAGATTCATTAGGAAACATGATTATGAATGGAGCTGAAATCTTATCTTATTATTATTTTTATATTTTAGCAGGTGTCAACATGTTTCACAAAGTGCAACTGTGGAATATGACTTAGCTTTTCAGCTCTGAAAAATTTCAGTCTACTTCTACAACTTCCCAGTTTATTTAAATCGTTTTAATTTACTACTGCATAACCAGCCAGGTATATGCTGTCATATAGTCTGCTAGCTGAACCATCAGTATTAAGAACCATATCGGAATTTGGTATCGGTGTTTGCAGTAGATGTATATGTCAATAGTGGCAATGCAATCATGCTCATCCTCAGTGTCGACCAATAGAGGTGAGTGCTTTAAAGTTATGTGGGGACTTGAAAGGGTTACTGCCTCGTAACCTGAGCGACGTGCTCTGCCAAGTATTGTGTTGCGGATGTGTTCAAAATGTGTAAGACTGCATGTGGAACATGTACAACACAGTCATGAGCCAGTACAACGAAGTAAGATTTGTCAATTAAAATGGCAACGACGGCCACTACTCTTAGACAACTTGGCATACCAACAGCCACAGGGGTCAGTCGAGAGGAGTAACACGCAACAGGACGGCAACGAGAACCATGTTTCTGTACCAGAATGCCAGTGGCGAAGCCATCTCTCTCATGCACATGTAGATGGAACGGCTGGTGATAGTCAGGCAAACCCAACACTGGAGCCATTGTGAGGACATTTTTCAGATCTTAAAAGGCTTTGTACATTTCCTCAGTCCATTGTAGCACGGATGGAGCTGATTGCACTGTGGCGGCTCACAAAACAGAGTCCATAGTTGCATATTCAAAAATCCAGTGTCTGCAGCAATTAGCCATCCCCAGAAAAGACAACATCTGTTTCTTGGTTGCAGGTGGAGGTATATTAACTAGCAGTTTCACCCTGACAAAAGGCGCTGTCCATCCTTCAAAACATGACCCCAAATATGTCACCTCAGGTCGGCAGAATTGCAACTTTGCCAGCGACGCTCCGTGACCACACTTGACCAGTCTTTATAGCAGCAAGATAGAGTCTTTGTGGCAAGCTTCTTTTGGTGAAGAAGCTATTGGGAGCGTACTGCAAGATAGTGGAGCCCTCTGGCAGGTGGAGTTCATGCAGGTCTCTTTTTACCACCGCTGCATACACCCTGTGACAACTGTCTGAATGCAAACAGATACTGGCTATCTGGATGCAACGGTAACAGGAAAAATGCAGAACTTAGATCAACGACTGTGTAGTGTGTGGAGTTAGGTGGTAAAGAAGCTAAAATCGAATTGGTGTCAGGCACAATTGGAGCTGCAGGTACCACTATATTATTAATTGCTTGCAGGTCCTGCATGAACCACCATTCATCGGGGTGGTTTGTTTTGAGAATTGGTAAAATGGGAGTGTTACAAGGGCTGGTGGTTTAAACTAGCACGTCTTGATCCAATAGAGACTGAATAACACTTTCAATTCCTGCAATAGCTTTGTGAGGCAAATTGCATTGTCTACTCATTGATAGCTTAGCATTAGGCTTACGTGTGACGGAGCCAGATTTACAAAATGCACATAAAATTCATGTTTAGCTGACAAAATGGAACCTCAGACAGCTCAGAAGGAGGTCCATACTGTGTGGAAAGAGGTGGTTAATCTAGATGGTGATAACTGAATGTGTTCACTTACATGTGCTACTCTTTAGTGTTGAGAAGCTAGTACAGCTTCTCTCAAGGCCTGGCACTGAGCCACCATGTCCAAGGTGTTACAGCTCACAGCCATGAGTAACGACCACAGTGATGTGTGGATATAAATCTTTAGCATTAAACAATCCCTGCTATATGTCGGATAGCTGGACTGGTATGGCACATCTCTGGTGAACCAACAAACAAACACTGTTCACACTTCAACCCCTCTTGTAACTAAAAGATCATCAATTTAATACGTATACTGCTCAGAAGGGTTAAATGCTGCAGTTCAATGAAGCCTCTTTGTTGCACATCATTGGGACGTTTATTCTGAGTTGATTTAGTGTGTGAAACGTATTAATCAAGTTGAAACATGACTTAATCAAGTTTGTGAAGATTGTACTGCACCAAAATAGTGTGTGATGATTGTTACAATACATATTTAAAACACTTTGTCTTTGCAGTAGAAAGAACCTGTATCCTATGACGATTTAAGTTTACCTTTTTTTTAAAAAAAAAAATGAAGTTGAACAGAGCTAACTTTAACAGTATAATCCTTGAAGAGGGAGAGCAGAGCTTTGTTTTGTTTTTGTCTTTACTATCTGCACTTCCTCGTCACTAAGGTCTGTGTAAGGCTCGTCCTCTCTGGCTCCTTCTCCTTCTAACTCTGGCTCATTAGACTGTCTGCTGTCTGCCTTCTCCTGTCTGTACATATTTCTAATTCACTACTGTAGCTGTTAGTAGGAGAAGTTCTTCATAATTTACAGTTACTTGTGATGAGCTCACCTGCTCGGCTGTGTTAGCTTTGCAAAAACGGATTTGTACTTCATAGCTTTTTGCAATGTTGGTACTTTAACATTAATTTGGTGTCATTTTTAAAGCTCTACTTTGTAACTTAGCTTCTAGTTCCAGCATAACAGGCACTGACACATTTGGCACTTAGATCAATTACCTTTTTTAAATCACTGGATTCAAACTCGCAGCTTCTGTCACTCACTCTCACACCACATCTTTGTACAGGCCACAGTCAACCACACTTGCATACATTCTTAGATGCATCTGGAATCTACGGTGGCCCTGAAGTGCAAAACACAACAGCAAATCAAAAAACACAACAGCAAATTCAAAAACACAATAGCAAATAAAAAAACACAACAGCAAATTCGAAAACACAACAGCAAATTCGAAAACACAACAGCAAATGAAAAAAGACAATAGCAAATGAAAAAACACAACAGCAAATCAAAAAACACAATAGCAAATGAAAAACCACAACAGCAAATTCAAAACGGAAAAGGTAGGTACCCTCGGGCGACATGAGTCGTCGCTGATTGGACTGGTGGTCCGTCCTTTGAACCGGAAGGACAACACCGCCAGACACACAAAAAGAAACGAAGACGCCGCGATGTATTGCCAAAACTGTGGAAAAGAGTTCCAGGAAAAACCGAACTTTTGCAGTGATTGTGGGAAAAGGATACAAGAAGATGCGCGACCTTCAAGTAAGTTAACGGATGTAACGTTGATGTAATATTTATGTTTGGATGGTGTAACTTTAGCTTATCAGAGCAAGTTAACTAACGTACGTCAGTTTACAGACTTACTCGGCAATTCCTCTATGAAAGCAACAGTATACATACACATAAAAAATGATTACGTTTACATATTGGTCCACTTGTTAAAGGAACGGTCTGTGTGCGTGCAAGTAAATTAAAGACGTGATAAGGGGCACGTGTTATCATCTACGGGTGAGGGGGCAACAGGTGTTTCATGAATGCTACTGTATGGAGATGATGTATTGATGTTACCACTTGCCAGAGTATCTTTTGGTGGTCAGTAACATTAGAGTGCACGTTATAGGCAGTGAAACTGAAGACAGGCATCTTCAGGCTTTAGTTTATAAATTTGCAGTTGTTTTTAGATTTGTTTACTGCACAAATCTAAAAACAAAACTGCACCCCTATCTGTTAGTTGCTTGATAGTGTGTTATCTTAATTTAATTCTTATAAGCTGTAAAACATTAGGCTACTGCTGTATTAATGTATCTTTATAATGTAACATATTTTTGCTTTCCTGTAGAATCACAGACTATTCACACCCCTACTCTAGGGACCTTTCTGGAGTACAGAAAGAGAAAGACAGAGGAGAGGCAAAATTTTTCTTGTGGGAAAATGGAGGCAAAAAAAACGAGTAAAGCCCAGGTAAGTTGGTTATGGCTCAGAGTGAGAATGAACAACTGTTAACTGTTAACTAGCATTTAGTATCCAAATGTGGCATGTAACGTAGCATTAATGATCATTTTAAGTAAACATTGATCTTTAAACATTACCCATTAACAGTCCACTTTTCTTTTTTTCTTTTTTTTTTTTTTTTTGCAGATAAATATTGGTTTGATGACCATTGGGAAGGTTGGTGGTATCAAGCCACAGCGTGGGAAAACTCTTTGCCTTTCTACACATCCTGACATCTCTTCCCCAGATCTGCTTAATCAGGCAGTGAAAAAAATGAGGGACTTCAACAAAGACCTGGATGAAGGACCTTTCCTCCATCTTTATCCAGATGGCTCTGAAGTTATTAATATCCCTGGGACACAAAGACCATTTACTCTAAAAGCATACAAGGCAGAAACTGGCAGGCAATATCAGCGGATCACCATTTTTATCTGCTCAAAAAAAGACTTCGAGGAAGGTAAATTGTCTTGTTATGACCTAGTTGTGTCCAGTGCAAAGATGTCTTGACTTGCTGTACGGCTATATGTTAGTCATTGAGGAATCTGCTGTTCATTGTTTGTTGAATAGCAGTTTGTTGTCAGATTCAGCACAGTCATGTGGAGGTGTTGATGAAAAGGTCAAATACATTTGGTGTTTGTGTGTAGAGTTTGGAAACATTTTTGAAGAGTTATATAGGCAACAATGGCCCATACAATCACCAAAGTAAATATTATTCTATAATAAGCTAGTAACTTTTAAGAGGTTTTACTTCCCTTTCTGAAAAAAAGCAGACTTTCCCTCACTTTGGGATCAATAGTCAAGCTTTCTTTTGAAATATGCCCTTAGGTTTTATTAGTTGCTCCCTGCTGTGCTTTCAGCATTCATGTTCATATTTTGTTAACCAGCTTGGAGTTATCTTAGGTGTTAGCTTCCCTTTTTAGCAATTATGGGTAGGTGAGCTTCATTTATTTTCATGTTTTACAGTTGGAGAATTGCCAGACACATCTGACTCTGAGATTGTGGTAAAAACAACATCAAGAGAGTTTGATCTAGCTGATACACTGGTGAGTGCAATTTAAAACATATTTGGGTGATCATTTTTGTGATTAATCTGCCCTCAACCTGTGTGGGTTTTTGACATTGGTCTACCAGTACTATACAAATAATTATGTCTTTACTACAGCCATTTGAACCTCTTCACAAAAGCAGTCCTGTACACAAAGAGCCTGACAAGGTGTAAGTAGTCGTGTGTGCGCGCGCGTGCGCGCCATAGAAAATTTAGCTTTTACTGCATTTGCGTACATATTTATTTGCTATCGACATAGCTTTGTAATTTGTGGTTATTGTAGCATTCACTATACGTAAATGTATTGCTACTCCGATATCTAAATGTTTGTTTGGTTTTGCAATGTCACCAATATATTTGAGTACACTATGATTTATATTTTTATGCCCTCTTAGGAATGGTGCTGGGGGGCTGTCACGCTCTACTGGAGTACAACAGGTAATGGAGTGTTATAATAGTTAGAGTCTTCATTGTCCCATGACTTTAGGTATGAAACAAAACAATAGCAAAATTTTTACATAGACACCATTAATGTAAATATTATATGGTCTATCTCAATAAGATAACTTAATTGATCCTCAGAGGGAAATTCACTTGTCTGGCAGCTCATCTAGTATTCAGTGAAGAATTCTAAAGTGATGGCTGTGGGTACAAAAGATCCTCTATATCTCTCCATCCTACAGTGAAGAGAGAGGCGCTGTCGTCCACCGTCTGTTTTTAATGTTATGATTATAGTAATACCGTTAGTCCAAAGTCTATTGAAGTAAGCTCATAATCATAATATTGTGTTTATTTCATTCAGGGGGAATATAAAGCCACTCAGATGAACTGTTAACTGCAACCCTTTTGTGAATGTGCCTGACTTAAGATTTACAACAATAAAAGTAAACAGGGAAATGTGAAAGTGTGTCCACTGAACATCATCTCCTTGCATTTGGAAGCTATTCTTAATTATCTCACATCCTTAAAGGGATAGTTGGGTATTGTATGAATCCCCATAGTCATATAAGCAGGTACATTCCTTTTAATTATCAGTGCCTGTTGTTTTGAGAGATGCGCGATGCTTTGTGAACACAAGTTGTCTGTAAGAGCATTTTGGAATTGTAGGATTGTGTATTTGATTAGTTTTGAGGGATGGAGTTACCTGTACCGTCCACCTCCATTGTGTTCACTGAGCAGCTCGCATCTCTGCCTCACAGCTCTCAAAACAACAGGCACTGGGAATATACCTACTCATATGACTATAGGGATTATTACAATAGGCAAATTTGCCAAAATGTTGAGCGTTCCCTTTTAAGTAATCCATAGAGTTAGTTACATAATCATGTTGTCATTTGATTGAATATTTAGCCTATTTCTACATTTCTTAATTTTCAGACTATACACTTGGATGTGGACAATGCTTATCCAGGTACTTCCGGATGTCTTGTTGTCAAGAGCTCCTGTTACAGGTGTGTTTTGTCTTATCATATATAGAGTGGTGGACAAACTATCACAAACGCAACATTATTGAGGGGAAAAACACATTTCTCTCCTGACAAAGATTAGATGTTGTTCAGTTTAAGCTTGAACATCGGGCATTTATATTTATATTGTGTGCATATAATGTCTTCATTTTGCAGAAACTACACCAACCTGTTTTCACCTATTGTCATTGACGATGACGATGATGAGGATGAAGTTGTCATTCCTGAGGAAACAAATAACATGCCCTCAGAAGAATCTGAGTGAGTCATATAGACATAAGTAGAAAATTAACCAGGTCTCTATTCTGTCCAAAATTAAATTAAATTATACAAAAGTGAGAAGTCACTAAAATGAACACCCATCTGATTTTCTCTGCCTTTAACTGCTTGGATCAGGTCCAGTTGTTGAGATGTGTGTTTGAAGAGAGTCCATTGGAATTAGGTTAATAAGAGTAAAAAATTGCTCATTGTTTTAGAGAATGACTCATTAGTGTATCTTATGTCAATGTGTCAGGATATGGTTTATGAATATGGAATGAAAGATTTTTGTTTAGCAAAGTAGCTACTACGTTTCGAGTATATTTTTAAAGTCTAACGTAAGTTTCTCACTTTTTCTAGACCCACAAGTGTGCAGGCACCAGAAATCATTGCAAATTTGGCACTTGCAGTTGACCACAAGAAAGTCAGCAGGTTTAACATATCAAGATCTGATGTATGGGATGGAGCTGTGAGAGGATTTCGATGCAGTTCATACTCCGAAAACAGCGACATCTTTGTTAAGTTTA